>PVJX010003454.1:0-108557 GCA_004027295.1 Dolichotis patagonum | reverse complement strand
TTTCCTTTTGGGTAAGATGGGTTTCTTGTAGACAGCATATGGTTGGATGTTGTTTCTTGATCCATTCTGCCAGTCTGTTTCTTTTGATTGGTGAGTTGAGGCCATTTACATTAATGGTTATAACTGTTATATATTGGTTTATTGTTGACATGTTATCTTTCTGCTGTTGTATCTTTAGCTTTCCATTCTATTTAATTGTGTACCTTGCTTGGTGGGTTTATCCTATGTGTATCTAGAATATCTTTCAGTATTCCTTGTAGAGTTGGTTTTGTGGTCATGAAATTTTTCAGCTGTTCTTTGTCATGGAAGTATCTTATTTCTCCATCCATTTTGAAGGACAGTTTTGTAGGGTATGTCAGTCTGGGTTGGAAGTGGTTTTCCTTTAGGATCTGAAATACTTCACTCCATACTCTTCTTGACTTCATTGTTTGTGTTGAGAAGTCTGCTGTGATTCTGATAGGTTTTCCTTTATAGGTTATCTGTCTTTTCTCTCTAATAGCTTTTAGTATTCTGTTCTTATGGTGGGTTTCTGGGATGGTGATTATTATGTGTCTGGGTGTAGTTTTATTTTGGTTATGGCTATTTGGAGTTCTATATGCTTCACTAATCCAAATGTGAGTTTCCATTCTCATGTTTGGGATGTTTTCAGCTATTACTTCTGTAAATATCCGCTTGATATCATTTTGCCTGTTCCCTTCTTTTTCATTTATCCCTATTAATCTTATGTTATTTTTCCTTGCATCATCTTGCAGTGGTTGAATTATTATTTCCTGATTCTTTGTTATTTTTAAAAGATCTCTCCTTTCCTATTCACTAGCTGTGATCTTATCTTCAAGGTCTGAAATTCTGTCTTCAGTTTCATTGAGGTGGTTTTTACAGATTTCAATAGAATTTTTGATTCCCTGTATATCTCTTTGAATCTGCTTATGCATTCTTTTTGTTTCTTATAGTGTTCATTCAGGGATTCTATCTGTTTGCTTTGTTCGTCTAATTTTTTAGCCGTGTCTTCACTAGATGTGTTCACTATGTCTTTCACTACTTTTTATCATTTCTTCTTTTACCTGGGCAATTATTTCTGATGTGAATTTCTCCATAGTTTCCCCTAGTTGCTTCTTTATTTCAGTTGATATCATTTCAGTCATTTCAGGTGTATGGCTTCTATTTTCTTCTATGTACATGGCTCTCAGGCTTTCTTGGGATGGGCTGGAGATTTGAGCCTGCCTTTTGGTCTTTCCTTTTGTCATTTTTCTTTATGTCCTTGGTTTGATTGGTGTTCCAAAGCTTCCTCTGGGTGTGTTGCAAATCTCCTGCACCCTCAGCTTCTGGAGCAGTCTCAGCTCCTCTGCAGGTATTTGGCACTCTAAATTTAGAAGCGGAAGCAGGGTGTGGAGAACTGGGGCCAGAGAAACCCCTGGTGCACAATCCCCTGTCGTAGGGGTGTGGATATAAACTCAGCAGCTGGCAGTGCTGGTTGTAAGCTGTCCCCAGGCCAGCCCAGTTGAGCCTAGACTCCTTGAGCAAGATTCCTTCCTCCTGGACTGAAACAAGGCCACTGAGTATGGTTGACTGAGGCCCTACAATCTTCTGGACCCAGTCCAGTGTCCCGGTAGCTCCCCAGGAACTCAAAAGCCGGAATGTAGGTCTCCAACTTTCCCCAGGTCACCAGAACTCACCTCAGGCAATCTCCAAATTCTTCCCTTTTTAATACTACCATCTTCTATCTCTCTTTTTGGTAGCAATGTGTCCCTATGTGCAGAAAGACAATAGCAAGAATGAAGATATTCTTAAAAGTTTCAGTTGCTTATGATATCAAACATTAAGACTTTTCCTGAAAAATATATTTTGTAACTTTCAAGTAGAGCACAGAGAGATTGTGAGCAGATTTCCATCTCTGCAAGATGCCCATTGAGTACTTGGGCAAAGGGCCAAAAGCACAGTCAGTTGGGATATCTGACTATCTGGTTACACTTTATCACCATGCTAGTTGCCTTTTTATAATGCTTTTTGCATTATCTCATTTAATTTTTACAAAACTCTTGTTAGGAGGGTAACTTTATAGAAGAGAACATGAGACTTAGTAAGGCTATCAGTTCTCAGTATTATTATCAATTCTATCCCCCACATCTAGATATTTCATGAATAATCTAGAATTGTACCTCTCAGTCCTGGAGGGATGATTATCATAAAGATTCATATGATAACAACTTAAGTTGTTTTCCCACAGGCTTAATCATTACCTCACTTCTCCAAGCGTTATTCGTTGAGGGGTAAAGTTGGCAGGGAGTTAATTCATTGCCAGTTTTGACTTGTACCACAGTTTGCACAGGAATTCTCCAACAAGCAAAGAATGCTCCCCTCAAAGAATCGCAAAAGCTGCCAGTGAGAAGTCTCCAATGCTGTGTTAGGGATATGGAAGAAACCACTGTTGCTTGTCATGGAGAGCGTTCTTCAGCATCACCACTCACAAATAAAGCTTTTAAGGGAACAGGAGCAATATGTGTGTAAAGTAGGACAGATGTGACTAGAAGCCCAGGAAAGAAATAAAGAATACAATTGTAGGAATGTCTTAAGACCATTTATAAATTTCAATAGAAATACGGCCTATTCATCTTTGTGAACACCGGTGCTTTTATTGTATTCTGTGCATGGATCAGGCTGTCTCTGGAGAGAAATATGAACTGAGTCATTTCTCTTTATGAATGCATTTTATGTTGATTTGACTTATGAATTTCTTCTATTTTCTATTTCTTTCTAGTTTGCATACTGTTCGATTCTCTTATCACACAGTACTTTATGCAGGATAAAAATCCATACTCAGAAAAATAATTCACAATCATACTATGGTAAGTGATATTTCATAAGGTCCCTATAACAAGCATATTGAGGAAAACCTCTCCATTTTGCAAAGATTGGTGGGTTTCTTTTAAGGAACCAAACTATTTTCCAACCCCTGAAGATGTTAACCAGGAAAAAGTAGTACACTGATCCTTACAAACTTTCTGTTTTTATAGGACCCAGGGAATCAAAATATAAATTATTTAACATTACAGAAAGAAGATACCCTTTGACACATTTGAAGAAGACAATTCTATCTTGCATATTTTCAAGTTAGTAATGTTGGCCAAACAAAGAATGAAAGGACCTTCTAAGACATGGTCCTTATGCTAATCTATCGTACATCAATTATGTGAAAAGGGGGAGAACTACACCAAGCTGTGCCAAGACAAAAAAATGAAACAAGTGCAAAAAAAAAAGGAAAAGAGAGAGAGAGATAAAGAGACAGAGACAGAAGGAAGGACGGACGCACAGAAGGAAGGAAGGAAGGAAGGAAGCAAGGAAGGAAGGAAGAAAGGTGAGAAGGAAAGGGAAAAATACTCTACTTGAATTTCCTTTCCAAGGAGAAGTAACAAATGACTCCTGCCTTCCTACAGCGTCTGTTTTTCACTCATGTGCCAGCTGCATGTGTTCCATGTACTGCAACCTAAGGCTTCAGAGCTGGTTTTCTATTTCAACCGGTAACACAGAAACTTGAGTGGTTGAGTGTGACAGGAGAGGACAAACAGTGAACATTTCCATTACTTTCTACAGGAAAAAAAAAATCAGAGCCATTATAAATTCACAGCTAATGAAAGGTGAACTATAAGTTGCCAATTACTTTAGAGAATTTTTCTTCTTTCGCAGCAGGATTATGTATATACCATTTGATAACAAAAGAATGTTTTTATGTCTCTTGAATATGGTCACTAGCTGATGAGAATACAGTTACAACTTGTAAGTGATTTGTCCTTGAAGACCAAGGTTACCTCAAATACTTCCCTTTTCTTAAGGGAAAAAAAAATACAATTGGCAACTGTGTTTATTTATGATGAATGGTAATCTTACTAAAAGAGCAAGATTTTTCAGTCTTAAGTAAAATAAAGGAAATTCTGTATTAAGGAGCAAGAGACGTTTCCAGTCCATACTCAGTTGTACACTAGGAGCAAGGAATATTGGCAAACCTACACTCTGCTAAAATTATACAGCATATCACAAAACATGGAGAGGCGTTAGCATGGGCATGCAAGTAGACTATTTGAGATATGTAATGAGATGGATATAGAGAGGATTTGTGTCAGTAGTGGGTGTATGCAAGTTAGCATTCAGAAAAAAGTGACAAATTATACAGAGATGGCAGAGCATGGCAAACCTGCCCTGTGACATCATCACCACACGCCACAAAAAGGAAGAAGTAAAAATACACGGTTCCACCCCATGGCAAACTTCAAGCACAATGCAAGTGTTTACTACAGATTGTTTTCTTAGCATTGTTCTGAATTGTTGCTTTGAAATTTGAAATAGAGCTTAAGTTGAAAGTTTAGTTCTTCTGTGTGGATAATCTCATCTTGTTCCTTTATTTTGTTGTTTTTCATGAATTTGTGAACTTTGTATAAGCACTCAGAAAGGTATTTGACAATTATTATTCTATTTCTACACTTCTGGAATTTTTGAAAATCCAGAGTGTGAATATTTCTTTAGGTCTGTCCTTCAGCAGAAGTTAATATTCAGTCCAGTACCCACTTAATGAGTAATTTCCATGGCCCCAGGTTGTTTTAAATGTTGCAGCTTAAAGCAAATACTGTGGAGCTGTTTTCAACTGGGGTCTTTAAATGTTTTGCCAGGCTCCCTTTCTACTTTGTTGGACCATCCATGAAAGTCAGAGGAAAATACTTTGCTCTGCAGAAGCCATGAAGAATATTAGTAAAATACTTGAAAATATTTGACAAGAGTGAGAAGTTTTAAACATATGTGCTCCGGACAATCCTGATTTCACATGTGATACAAAGAAAAACAAGGAAAAGCCTTTTGTTTGCTTCAAGGACCTGACAATCAGAACATTTCCACCAAGATTGACCCCATGCAGACATAACTGAGAGAAAAACTCAGAGTATCAGAACGGGATGTTTAACTCCTTGCTTAATATGAGGAAATAACTTGTGTCTTTAAAACACCTTCATTATGAACAGGTTACCCTACTTGGTATTTTTAATAGTACTTCAATAGATTTGGAAAAGGAATTGATTTTTTTACATTTTCAGAGACTTACAAGTTTTAGGGAGGCATAGTAAAGGAATAAAGGAGGAAACAAGGGACAGAACAAAGTTCACAGTTCTTAATTATGATGTATAATAATTCCGGATACCTGGCATTTGTCAGAAACTCTGCTGCAATTTTCCATGCATTAACTCACTGCCTCTGCACAGTATCGTTAGGCTAAGTAGCTTGCCTGGTAGTCACATAAATAACACCTCAGAGAAACGTCTAATGAAGTGATTCCAAAGTTTTAAGCTTTTATGTGTCCTTAATCATAACACTGCACTATACTACACTATAGAGAAATCTCTAAAAAAAATGCATGAGAAAATGACACTGGATACAATGGCAAACAAAAGAGATACACATGATTTGCTCAAAATTTGATACTTAGATGATCAGTTTATCAGATGACCTGAAGTCCCCAAGACAGACATACTTCTGACTCTATATAGTACATGTACATTTCAAAAGGAAAGTGCAACCACAAATATGAAAATGGCAATTTTCATCATCTGATCCTCATGTTAGACAAATCATACTACCTAAAAACAATCTTCATTTATATTTGTCAAATTAGAGAATATTGATCGCAGCATACATTTTCAGGGTAATATCATCTTCTTTATTTTCTGAAATCATTAGTCCAAACATTGAAAAGTTAATTGTTTCACTGACATAATTTTAAAATTATCTTTTCTTTCCACAGTGGAAAAGTGAAACCTCAGAACAGTGTTACTGATTTTTATCATGAAATACCTAGCTAAAAGGATGCTTAAATAGCTATGTCAATTAAATTTCTGAAAATTAGTAGCAAATATGACATTTAAAATAATAAAGAAACTTTTTATTAAAAAATTATAACATCTTAGAGCTAGGTATGATGGTGCATACCTGTAATCCAACATTTGGGAGGCTGAAACAGGAGGATCTCTGTGGGATCGAGACTAGCCTGAGAAGCAAAGTGAGCTCAAGACCAGTCTTAATTGTATAATGAGATAATGTCACAAAAGGACAAAAAATAAATAAAGAATTAATTTTTCGTTACTTTCCTCAAGGCTTAACTTAATTTTAATGTTTACTTTGCAGTCACAACAAAAACAATCAAAAATGTGTATTTTAGAAATAAAAAGATATTAAAACCACAAATCAATTTTATCTTTGTTTCATTGTTCTTTGAATGTTTTTTACCTGAGCAATTGACATTTGTAATTGGTAACTTAAGTGATACCTACTGTATTTATCAAAAATAACAAAAGAAAAAACACATTGTACTTTTCTGAAAAAGTGCACTCATATGGTAATTTGTTATTTTACAAGTTTGGTTTCTGAAGACAAATCACACAGGTTCAACTTCAAGTTTTTAAATATCTCAATAACATGACCTTGGAAAATTCACGTAATTAGGTTTCATAAAGTGTAGGTACAAATGTCCCTTCCTGATAGGGCTTTGTTGAAGAATTAGTGAGCTTAACTGAAAGGACTGTAGCATCCCTCTCAGTTCATACACTTCATACACCTTAACTATTATTAATTTTTTACATGTCTTAAATTGGTAGAAGAAAAGTACTGTATGTATGATTAAATACATCAATGGTAGCATTGTGCAGATGACTGGCTATCCTTAAAAACCATAATACCTTTGGTCCCAAGTAAGTGGTATGTGAGAAACGAGATATACAACCCTTATTTTGATTTAACCTGAATGGTTTTAACCTGAGTCTTCAAATCCTACACAGCTCCCAAAATCTACTCCAGAGCAAGCTGGAGGAAATCGCTTTTTATTTCCCCTTCTGTTCCTGACATATTTTTCTCTGTTTTATAGTACCAAAGGTCTTAACATAAAATAGGAGAAAGTTTTCCAAAAGTAGGTAGATATTTTGGAAATCTTTTTTTTCTTGGACTTCAGCTAAGAAGTATATTTAGAGGAAGTACAAATCCTTTCTAACCTCATTCAGTCAGTTGCTTGCATTTTGAGTTGCAAGATTTCAAACTGCACTGTATATTTATTGAGCTCAGTGAGGCAAATGTCTATTAAAACCTCAGCAAGCAACTTAGAAACTATTAAAAACCCTCCAAAGGGACGTCACTGGTAAAGTCAGTCCATAAATTAACCACTGGGTTAGGCAGGATTGGGACTCATCTGTCTTTCTGAACACTGTTAATGAAGCCTACGCTTTTGTACGTTAGTTGCTTCAAAACTGCCTATGACACATGTTCCTTAGCTACTTTGCCTCGTGTCCAGGCATTAAGTGTCTCGTAGTTCATTAGAACACTGATGATCTGTAATTATCTCACAAAGGTTGTCACCAAATGGAAATTTAGAGAACAATTATAAGAGTCGGAAATTTTCATTAAACACTTGCATTATCTGGGCATATTACATGGCTGCTCTTGCACAGAATGAAGAAGTGATGAAATGATGAAAAATGCAAAGATTGTCTTCTTGAGGTGTAAACTGTTCATTCATCCCAATTAGGAAAATTTTAATATAGACACAAACAGAAAGATGCTGTTTCTTGCTCAGAAAACTGTTTTTAAATCTTAAAAGTATAAGATTCAAGGTCATCTTTATAAGGACATCAGATATGCTCTCCCTTTTGGTGGCATCTGTGAGTTCTACCAATATTATGAGCCACATAGGATGACAAAACAGGCTTTGAAATTACTACAGTTTGTATCTAGATGTCCCCCAAGCCTCACGCAATCCTAGGGGACAGACTTATCGGTGGTGGCTGAGTCTAGAGTTTGTGAGTGATTCGGGGTCCAATGCAGGCATAAAAGGTGTGAGTGCTACACTTGCCCCATGGCAAATAGCCAGCATATAATATAAGGAGCGGAAAGACCCTTGTCTCTCCCATGTTCTCCCTTATGCTTTTGCTGTCTTCTCCCGTCAGAAACTTTTGCCCTCTGCCATGTACCACACTGCACTGGAGCCAGTTGAGTATGGACTAAAATCTCCACAAATTGTGAGGTAAATAAACCTTTCACCCTTTCATTTTGGGTGTTGGATATTTTTTCTCAGTAATGAGAAAAGTAGCTAAAGCAGAAATGGAGAATTGCGTCTCATTGCCTCAATAGGTACTACTCTTAATATCTATACTTACATACTGGGTACAATTATGAAGTCATCAAATTACCTGGGAAACTCATAGATTTACATATTATTATTTTTGCTAAATTATTTATAATTAAGATATTTCTCTTTAATTTAATTAAGCATTGTTAGAACGTCATCAAAGGACGTTTTAAATGAATTATGTCCTGGGATATAATGCAAAGATTAAGCAACAATGATAATGTCAGTCATGTGTCAAGTATAGGCATTCTTCATTATGAAGAGCTTTTGGATAAAGTCTACTTTCAACAGTAAAAAATAATACTCATAAAATCAGAACAAAATGATTGGGAGAGAGAAATCATATCTATGAGATCAGGAAACCTTTTAAAACACTATGCATTTTACAAAATATGACTGATATTGCATGTAAATTTAATGCATTATAGTACAGTTTAAAAATTAGCATTTTGTAAATCTACTCATATATTTTTCTGTAGGACAAGACATAGAGTTGGGAAAGAGAAAGATTTTCAGTCTGTTGTGCTGGTGTCCTATGACACTGCAATCATTTTTTGACTGAAGACATTTTAAAAGATGTATATAATGACAAATTGTTATGAAAAAGAAATCACAGATCATCACAAGTATGCCAAGGTCAATGACTTATACGACTCCAAATCTCATGAATAATAGTAAAATTATGGTCTTTTAAACAATTGTCTACTCATACCTGAGACACTGTGAGTTTTCAATAAATTTTGCAAAGTAAATGAATAAGCAAATGAATAACAGAATATATGAAGATGGTCCTAAGGTATAGTTAGAATTAGTTTGTTTCCTTAACTTTTTTAATGAATTAAACAAAATTTTAATTGAGAATATATAGAATAACTAATTGAAAAGAAAATACGACTCCATTCATTCTATGAAACTGATATCTTGATAGTAAAATCATACAAAAAATAATACTGGAAAAATATATGAACCATAATTCTATGAACAGGATGCAAATGTTCTCACCAAAATGTTAAGATATATGAAGAGGTAATACTTCATAACCAAATGTAGTCTCAGAAATAAAACAATTAATAGTTGAATATCAATGAGGAAATGTGCTATATTAAAATGATAATGAAAAAGTTATATGGTTTTCTCAAACCCGTGGGTGAGATGTGTGGTAGAATTCAGTATGATTCTTTGCAAGAAAAAACAAGTGAACTAGAAATTCAAGAAAATACATTCTAATTAGTAAAATATCCCAAAACTCTACAGTTAACATATTATTTATGTATGAATGTTTAAATAGCTTTTTTCTTTAACATCAAGAATAAGACAATGGCAGTATTCGCTTGCAGCTTCTATTCAGCATTATTTCAATGGCCCTAGAAACTTCAGTAAATTAGTAAAAACAAAAGGAAAAGTAAAATGATTTGTAAATTACATATTTATGAAGAAAGAAATTCTAATTAAAAATGCTACATGACTTAATAAGTTTATTAAAGTGGTAAAGTGTTAGACTAACACACAAAAAAGCATTTTTCTATGCAATTGAGAAGCAAACAAAATTTAAAAAATTAAAATTCCATAGTTGTATCATATAAAATATGACATATATAAGTACAAACCAGTAGAAGATACATAAGTTGTGGAAACTGAATACTACAAAACACACTGCAGAGAGAATACAACTCAGATTTAAGTAAATAGATAAATTGTTCATGGATCACAATACTTAGTATTGGTTTAATATTAATTCTCCTTAACCTATCTAGTTATTAATTATATAAACAAATATGGCAGCATTTTATTTTAGAAATTAAAACCCAATTTTATATTCATCTGTGATAGCCCATGCAGAAAAAAGAATTAGTTAATATAGTACCTAAATTGCAAAACTTTTTTGTTGTTGTTTTTGTTTTGTTTCATTGTTTGATACAGGGTCTTAGCAGGTATGTAGTTTAAAATGCCCTTGAACTCACTACGAAACCCAGGCTGACCTTGAACTCACAGAGATCCTCCTGCCTCAGCTACCCAAGTGCTGAGATTACCACCATGACTAGCACTGCAGGATTTATTTTAAAGCTACAGCAATTAACACTATATGGTATTGGTTTTGTCATACAAATAGATCAACGACAATACTGTTCACAAACAGAGAATATGTTTGCTCACTTACTTGCCTATCTATCTGTAGCTATGAAAACTCAGTAACAAAATAAGAAACCAATAAAATGTGAGAAAAATAAGAGAATAGATATATTACCCAAAAGGTGGTATTATTATTATTATTACTATTATTATTGGTATTGGGGATTGAATTCATGGCCTCATGCTTGCCAGGCAGATGTTTATACTGCTGAGTTAAAGCCCTATCCCTACGGTGGTACTAATTTGTAATACTGTTTTAAAAATGCAAACTAACTGAGATAGAAATTATGCATTTATTTCATATATTTGCTAAAGCTAGAGATTAACACCAAAGAGTAGCAGAAGGAATGTGTCACAAAAAAAAAAAAAACAGGGAAATTTTGAAGATCATAAATCTTTGTCTTTTTTTTTATGTTATAGACTGCCTCACTGTTTTAAATCTGCTTCAAAATGTACCAAATGCTTTATTTAATATTACTTGTAATTCACCAAAGCTCTTAAAAAATAAACTCATGTAGAATATATTGTAGGTTCCAAGGAATTAAAATAAAATAATGAAAGTTCTTAAATATTTAGAAATTAACACCACTTATCAAGGAAGATGCATACCTGTAATCCCATCTCTAAGAGTGGGTGAGGCAGTAAGGTTGGAAGTTTGAGCCAAGCCTAGGCAATTCTGGAGCTTTATCAGATCCCTTCTCAGATCAACAAGAAAATAGGCGACTATAGTCTGAAGGCCCTGGGATAAATCCTCAGTGCCATCACCAAAAACAAAAACAAAGCAAAATCTTTCTAAAAAATATACAAGAACATAGATGATATATACCAGGACTGAGAAGGGTGTTGTTACTAAAACCTAAGAAGGTGTTATGGTTCATGTCTAGATAACTCCCCAGAGTCTCATAAGGTCATAGATGAGGCTTTTCAGAGGTGGATGGAGCTAGAGTGTATGATGTTGGGATTCATGATGCGTGATTACTAAATCAAGCCAATGATTGAGTTGGCATAGTTCTAAGTGTGGGTAACAGGAAGCCCACCCTGGTTGTGAGTGCTACCAGTCCTAAGGGGATGTACTCTGGATAGCACTGAAGGGACAGAAAGAGCTGCCATCACTGCTGTTGTGAACTGCTGCTTGCTGCCTTCTGCTTGCTGTCTTTTGCCTGCCATGAGCTGTTTCTGCTCTGTGATGCCCCTCTGCCATGGCCCTGCCTTGGAGCCAGCTGCCTATGGACTGAGACCTCTGCAAAGTATGAGACACAATAAGCTTTCCCTACTTTAATTTTTGGTGTTGCATATTTTGTCTCAGCAATGAGAAAAATAACTAAGGGAGAATGTAATATGGCAATTTAGAGTAATAATTTGATAACCAATATACAGGAACAAAGTCCCCAGAAAGTGTAACTACCAAAATGACCTCAAAAATAAAATCATGAGGTCTTCTCATTTAACTGAGAAATTCTCTCAGACAGTCAAAGAACAAGCAATGCCTTTTGCAGTTTTTCTCAATCCTTCAGGAACTGAATCAAAAAAAAATTATCCTCCAATATTCCTCATGAATACAGATAGAGATGAGTCCATATAGCTAACACCATTCAGTTTTATTCTAAGGCTGGAAACATGAATGCCCTTCCTTGATATTTTGATTTAGTAGTCAGTGAATTAAAACAAACCATAAGACATCAGTTTAGAAAGACAGAGAGGGCCAGCGATTTAGCTCAGTGGCATAAGTGCCTGCCTTGCAAGTGCACGGTCATGAGTTCAATTCCCCATACCACGAAAGAAAGAAAGAAAGAAAGAAAGAAAGAAAGAAAGAAAGAAAGAAAGATTTGTCTAGATTCCACTGGGAAAAATGCACAGCAAAAATTCACAGGGCTGGGCATGGAGGTACAAAGCCTGTGATTGTTTCACTCTGGAATGACGAGGCAGAAACATTTGAAATTGCGAGACTGGACAACTGAATAACTTAGTGAGATGATTTCTCAAAAATTAAACTAAATAAAATGAAACAAAACTAAATTACACTGGTTAGAAATGTAGCAGAATGGAAAGGCCATGGTTTTGATTCTCAGAGTTCCAAACTAGCAAGGTTGCAAGACACAGGTTTAATATACAAGGTTAAATTCATTTTATATATCAGTGGAAAAATAGTGGAAAGTTAAAATTTAATAGATGCTGCTTACAAGAATAAATAAAGAAATAATCAAATACCTAGACTAATTAGGAGGAAATAGCAGAAAAAAGCTTGTAAAGCCTCCATACTAGAAAGCAGAAAACATTCCTGATTGACATTAAAGAATATCTCAATAAGTAGACATGTTTCCTTCATAGAGCAAAGTACTCAGTATTAGTAGGATGTGTCAGAAGTTAAGACAAAAGAAAGAACCCAAATAATCTTTTTTTGTTGGTGGTGTTACTGGGACTCACACTCAGGACCTCACACTTGCCAGGCAGATGCTGTGCTGCTGAGCTGCCTCCAGCTCCCTAAATTAATTTTAAAAAGAAAAATAAAGCTGATGGATTTACTTCAGTAGATTAAAAACGCCAATATGGGTAGAGTAATTAAGATAACATGATACTCAATGTGTACTACCTCAATGTGTAACAACTCTGATACACAAAGAAAAGTTCAAAAACAGAATCAGAATAAACAGAATTGTTAAAAACAATTCTTTTTAACAAAGATGCCCCAAAATTCCAATGAAGTGCAGTGTCTGTTTGATACACTATGCTGGAACAACTGTACACGTAAGAAAATAAAGAAAATGAAACTCAACTTCCTGTCATAATACAGAAATAAGCATTATTTAGTTAGACATAGATTGATAGACCTCAATATAGACCTAAACATATCAACTACTAGAATACATTGTAAAATGCTTTCACAGTATGTGGGTTAGTTTTCTATTTAATACACAGAAAATACCATAAATTAGATATTATCAAATTTAAAAGCATTATTTCTTGGATGATTTTATTAGGAAAGCAAGCAGATTGATTTTTTTTTCTTGAGACATGGTGTCAATAAGGAGTTCAGGTTGGTCTTGAACTCATCACATAGCTCAGGCTGCGTTTGAGCTCAGCAATTCCCCAGCCCAATGCTGGGATTGGAGGTGTATAGCACCACACCTGTCTCAATGCAAATACTGATTTTACTACAGTTGAATAAATGGAGATGGCCCCTCCCCTGTTAATTGAAAGCACCTTGGAGCCCCAACATTATCGGGGTTACTACGGACTCACTATCAGTGTATACTCACTGCCTCATCTTACTTTCCATATAGCATAGAATATTACATTTAAAAAGACACTAGAACTTCTTGGAGCAATTGTATTCCAGTTAGGGAAAGCGAGTATAGGAAACTGATTTTAATACATGTAATAAATAAAATTCATTTAGGTTAGTGGCAGAAAGGGGGGAAAAGACAGAGAAAAATAATGTGAATTACATAAAGTTCATGATAAGAAAATCAATCATTAAAACGTAAGAAGGAAGCGTGTATGTGCCATCTTTGGAAGAGGTGCACTAGGTCACTGTCCTTCGAACTATAGAACATGGAGTCAGAGAATCACTTTTTTATAAAGCAAAAGTCTTGTGGGGCCAGAGATTTAGCCCAGCTGCTCAAGAACTTCCTGGTATGTGTGAGGTCGTGAGTTCCATTCCAAGTACAAAAAAAAAAAAGTGTTAAAAACAAAGTTTTGCCTCATGCAAGGAACATTAGTGAATTTTACAAGCATCAGTTGCCAAATATTAACAAGAAAGCTGGTAAGATCGTACTATTTGATTGATTGCTGCCTGAACCAAATACTCCTTGCTGTCACTAACTGTAGACAGCCAGCATTAGTTACAAAATGTTTGTCATAGTTAAGCTAAATCTATTCAGTATTTACATCTATCCGTCTCCATGGGAAACGTGATATCAAGCCACAGGTTCAGTGATACAGGAGATAATCGGAATACATAATATGCAGAACATAGTGTAAGACCGCAATTGTGGTGTCTTTAAAAAGTCAACGGCATGGAAGCAACATCAAGATAGCATTGTCCAGGTGACTTTAATGACTAAAAGGTCAGATATTGACGTAATCTGATGACATCAAATAGAAGTAATTCTCTTTTTAAAAGAGTAAATAAAAACAGTTACAAAAAAAACAGTCACGAAGGACAGTTTAGAGCTTTAAATGGTTTGGACAGGATTTTAGAAGGCATGAGTAATGCAAAAATGATACTACTATTTTGGTACAATAATACATTTTGACTATACAGAAAACTAATTTAATTTGAGATAACATGGAATTATTTAAGAGCGAAGGCCTCCTGTAAGTGTGCTATGGCTTTAACGTTTGTATATCCCCAACAATTCATCTTGAAACTCACTCCTCAATGAAACAGCATTAAGACATAAGCCAAAAGGAGCCGCAAGTGTCCCAAGGCTCAAATGTATGCACAGGATTGCTACCTTTGAAAGACATGCAAAGAACAAGCTAAGCCCTATTTTACCTCTCCTGCTGTGAATATTTAAGAACAAACTGGCATCTTGAAAGCAGAGAGCAACTTTCACCACACAGGGGCCTGCTGAAACCTTGATCTTAGAATTGTCAGTCTGGCAACTGTAAGAAACACATTTTGGATTTTTATAAATTATCCAGTCTCTAGTATGTCTTTTAGCAGTAATAGCAAATTAAGATGGATCCTGATTTGACTTCAGTGGTTCACAAAAGTCAAAGTCATACAGAAGATATATTGCAAAATAATGTACAGAAGATATATACAAAAGAAATATTATAAAATGATGTTTAAGTTTAGCCAATGGGGTATGGATGTTGATTATCCTTTCAAAGTACATAATTATAATTATACATAGCTATACTAAAATCATGTGGATATTTTTGCTGGAAATATGTGGTCATTTTAATATTTTGTACCAATATGAAAATCAATTGTTTTCTAACTCTTACCACCATGCTCCCGAATTATAAGTGTCTAGCAGTGTGAATTAGGATTACACCAATAGATTCCCAGAGAATAAAATTAGGCTGAAATTGGAAAAGTAGAATGTCTTGTATACTCACTAATTGGTTATCTTACTAAAAAGAATTGCCTAAACATATGAAAAGAGAAAATAAAATTCTGGAAAGCTGAATAGGAGAAAGCAATGTGGAGGAATAGAAAGAACATGGGCTTCAGAATCAGAATTGTGTTAAAATTGTTGCTGGGCTATTTTCAAGTAAATAAAATTTAAGACCTTTTGTTCCTTGTATACAAAATTAATAGGACCATGTACAACTCTCAGAGCAGTTATGAAGGTTTAAAGAAATCATGATGTACGTGGTACACAGTGAGGACCAGCAAGGTACGTAATAGCATAACAATGATATCATATAGAGGACGTCAAGATAATTCACCAGAAAACAGCTAAGATGAGACAGGCTGTGTCATTAATAATAGAAGTGCTTTATATTTACAGCTCAGGGTCCCTGTGATGAATGAACGCAGTGTCGGGGGAAAGATGATCACAGTCATTTCTCTGATGAGAAGCGAAGCTCCACAATCATGGTCTGCTAATTTATGCTATTAGGAAAACAACAGGGGGCAAGAATTTGTTCACTGTAAAGAAATGTAATATTTATTAGTGCTCATTAGACAGTGCATGTGGTTTTGTTCTTGTTAAAGGTGGTCAATGTATTGCAAATTAAAATCAGGAGCAAAAGGTAAATGTGTTTCGTAGCTAGATGGCCACATAAATTTGTGTGTGAATCACCAAGAGTAGTAGCTTAGTGAAAAGTAATAGGGTAAATGATTCGTTGAGGGTTTCATGTGGAATCTGAATAAATCAAGACTTACCAATTGTAGGTGAAGAAAACTTAAAAGTGATACTGAACACCAGGCTAATTTAATTTAGAGTATTATTTATCTATTGAAGAGACTGTTTGGATGAACTTTGTTCAGAAAGCCCTAGCATTCTGGAGACTCGAATCTACTATTACCCAATATTTACTGCATAATCTTTGTTATTATCTTCAAACATACATACCTCTCACCATTCTGTCATTTCTCATTCTGTTGGCAACACATTCTCTTCTCTTTTTTCCTTTATAATTCAAGGGTGATTCCCATCGCAGGAATCTAAGAATCTTTACCTGATGTCTGTACAGTTCATTTATACTTATCTCCACTTTTTCCTAAAATGTCCCATCTTCCTAACTAGTACTTAAAGGTAGTTAGGTAGATGCATAACTTTCTTTCACACTCACACAGTTTTTCCCCTGAAATATGTTTTATTTTGTGGAAAAAAATAAAATACAATTTCAAATCAAAATAACAGAGTAACAATAGTTAATACATTGCATATAGCCATCTTCAAAGAAGTTATTCAGAGTACAAGATACGGGCATAAAAAATCCTCCAAATGATGTTAGCACAAACTTTTCTTTTCAACAAACTCTGAGAAACTAGTCATATAACTGTCTTGCATTTTTTTTCCCTACCTTCTATTTCTCTTTTCCCTCATCCTAGCTCCTCTTTCCTTTTGAATGATTTCTTCCCCTGAACATTTTATTGAAGATGGGAAACTATGTTCCTAAAACATAGCAAATGCACCTTTCACTTAGTAGAAGTTAGGAAAAGATCAACAACTCTGCTGGAACTGAGACACAAACAAATCTCCAAATATAACTTTTTAAATTATACTTTTAAATTCATCAGAGATTCTTGAACTAAGGAGACCTAGATGAACAAAAATTTTAAAGAAAGGAAGATCATTTCTTCTTTTGGAGTCTTTTGCCAATTATGGATGTGAACAGAAGAGCTGACCAATACACTTATGAATGGAAAGGAAGCCAGAGATTCAAGTGGATATCAGAGCAAAGAGGGTTCAAATACCACTTGGTTTCTAATTCTCGACCAGTTTCACCGATGGGGCCATTTGCTGAGTTTGGTTTATACAAGAATCAGAGGAACTTGGCTATATTTTAAAAGTCCCTAAAAGGCAGGGTAAAATCTGCTACCTCCTACTAATGACGAAACAGACATATTTCTTCTTTTGGCCGGCCCACAGATAGATGGGCTAGGAGTTCTAGAGAAACAAATTTTTGCAGGTTTTCAGAGCTGAAGAGATACATTCTAGTCAAGTATTCAAACATAAACTTAGGAGGGCTGATAGATAAAACTGAGACAAAGTGAGTCTAAAATAAAACTGAGATAAAGTGAGTCTAAATAAAACTGAGATAAAGTGAGTCTAAATAAAATGGCAAGGTGACCCCAAGTAATCTTATTTCCTGACATCCTCAGCTTTGCACATTCTCTTCTAAGAAAAGCAAGAAAGAAAGCTCTCTGAAAGTAGACGACATCACCAAGAATCTCTACCTTTTTAAATCCAGAAGTTGTAGTACTGAAGTAAAAACTGGCAAACATTCAAGATAGAAAAAAAGATGTTTGAAGATCAGCAGAAACATATAGATAATAGAAGTAGATTCAGTGGTCATTCATGTGCTAATATTATTTTTTAATGTATTTCAATATAGTTTCTATTTCTCCTTGGTTTTTCCCTTAGCACATTGAGTAGGAAGGAATATATTATACAATTTTAAAAGATCTATATTAACTTTCCAAGTTTTCCACTGTTACTGATTTCTAATTTCTTGCAGTTGCCATCCGAGGAGATACTTGACATGGTTTCAATTCTTCTAAATTTATTAATGTCTTTAATGATGTAGAATATGATCTATCCCAGAAATGCTCTACATGACATTGAAAAGTATGTGTGCTCTTACATAAGTGGGTGAATTACTCTACAGTTGCCTATTAGGTCCATTGCTTTATGGTTTCATTAAGGCTGTCAGTTTCCTTGGTGATATTTTCTTTAGCTATGCTATCTACTTTGTAAATGGACTTTAAAATTTCCACCTATAATTGTTGAAGTATCTGTTTCAACATTAAATTCTTCATATCACTGTTTCATATGTTTTAGGTATCTATTGCCTGGGACATACATATTGAAAATTTTTTTATCTATTCCATGGAATGATCCATTATTGGTATGAATGTTCTTTATTGCATTTAGATAAAATTTTTTGCTTAATATCATTCTTTTTTCCTGATGTTACTAGTCACACCATCTTTCTTAGAGTTTGTTTGTATGACATGTTTTTTGATGCCTTGTTAATGACAACTTACTGAATCTTGTTACTATCAACATACTTCAATGTGAAGTATGTATTTTACAGACAGCATATACTTAAGCATAGGATTTTATACATTCTGCTAATCACTGTCTTAATCTACATATATCTAATATATTTATTAATAGGTGGAACTTATCTGCTACTTTGCTACTGATTCTATACATCTCATATATATTTTTATTTGTCTATCCTTTTATTACTGTTTTCTGTGATATTTGCTACTTACTATTTAATTCCTTTTTAATTATTTTCAATATATTATATATATTATATACAATATATATTTGCTTTTTAGAGGTTCTCCAGGGAATTAACTTTTAACTTATTCTTGTTTAGATTAAATCTCTTTAAATTTAATTGGTATGCAAAATTTTCTACTTTTATATATTTTTTCTATTTTTCTTGTTATAAAAATTGTGTATTTATCAAATATGTTTACAAATAAGGTCCATCAACACAGAATAATAACCACTGCTCCATGTCATAGCCTTTTATGCTTCAGAGTTATAAACAAAAATATATACATTACCATTGTCGTCTCTGTTCATATACCCTGTTACTCTTTCGGCACTTATTTAATTTTATGAATCTGTGAGTTATTGTCTGATGTGGTTTTATTTTTCTCAAGCTACAGAACTCCTGAGAGCATTTCCTCTAGGTCAAATCTGCCAACAATAAAGTTTCCAGATTTCCATTTTCCACAAATCTCTTAATTTTTTCTTTATTTTTAACAAATGATTTTGCCACATACAACTTTTTCTGGTGGTCATCTTTAAAATTTATTTTTTAATTCTTGAGAATTTATTCCGTCACCTCTGACTTCCATGGTTATGATTGGAAATCAGTTAATCTTAGTGATAATCCCTTCCTTCAATATGAGTTCTTTCTTTTAGAATTCTACCTTTGATTTTTTGACAGTTTGATTATGATATGGCTAATTGTACATGTTTTTTAGTTGATTCTACTTTGGTTTCATTGAACATTTTTGATGGGTACATTGACTTTGGTGATTATCTCCACAAGAGTTACCTTGGTCCTTTCTTTATCTTCCCTTTATTGTACCCCTTGTGCCACACACTCTTGGTGGTGGTCTACATTTCTGATGCTTTATTCTTTATTCGCATTCTTTTTTTCTTGCTGTACTTCATACTAGATAATTTCTAATGACTCATTTTCAAAGTGATGTTTTCAAATGATTTAATCTCACTAACCAGATAACATTTTTTAGCCTCTTAAGTATCTAACTCTAAAAATTTTTTGTTACTGTACTTCTTACTCTGAACAGTTTTTCTCTGTTTTTTTTTAGAACTATTTTCTCATACTCTGAGAAGCTAAGGTAAGAACGACAAAAGTTTGAGTCTAGCCTGTATAATTTAGCAAGACTTTGTTTCTAAACAAATAAGAACAAAATGAAACAAAACAAAATGGAAACAACATAAAAGACAGCTTGGTCTATAGACTTTAGGTTCAATATCCTTCCATCCAAAAAAGCCCCTATATTGATAATTTCATATGGATATTGCTTTTAATATGGATTAGCTTTTTAAACCTATTTTAAGGAACTGATTTGAAGATTTTTGTATAACCCATGGAAATGTAGATCAGTGTGGATCAGCCTAGCATAAGGAAGGTCATAGGTCTGATTTTGAGTACTCTAACAACAACAGCACTATAGCAACCACAATACCTGAACATTATTTTTCCAACAATTGGATGTCTGAATTCTGTTATATATTTTTCTCTTAAATTCCTTTTGACTGAAAGTGTGACTACTATTTTCTTTTTTTGTCTCATAATTATTTTCTTAGAGCTAGACATTTTAAACAATATGTGGTAACTCTGGAATTCAAATTTGCTCCTTCTCCACCGTGACTTTTTCTTTCTTTTTTGTATTTTTGACCTGGAAATGAAAGGATACAGATCTCCTGAAATGTCCCGAACCAATTAGATTTCCAGTTTTTGCTGGAGGTATATTTTTCACTCTCACCCTGCAGTCAAGAATCCACTGGTTGCCTTTACTTGCTGTTTGTACAAAGTGTCAGGGTCAGTCAGATGTGATGACTTAGGGACTTCTCATTGTTTTTCTCAGCATGTGCACAGCCCAGGGCGTGTACACAGCCCTGTGTGTTCATGTGACTTACTAGAGGCTCAGAGATATGTCATAGCTTTTCAAAGGCTCCAGGGTAATTTCACTCCCTAGCTTTTCTATTTAAGCTTTTTAGTCAGTCTATTGTTTGTACCAACTGTTACTCAGTGCCTCTGGCAGCTATGAAGCTAAACGATTCCCTGTAATTTTTTTGACAAACACCGCCAGGCACCAGGCCTTTGCATTGGGGAAGCTCCAAGTCAGACCAAATTACGACAGCCTCATAAGTAAGGTTTTTCTTGGAGAAACTGAACAAGTCAAATAATGACAGTGCTCTGGGAAGAAGGCTTTAAGGATGCTCCGAACCTATTCTTGGTCCTCGAGTGGCTGGCTGCCAGCCTGCTGCATTTCACTGAAACTCTGGGCTGTTAGTTTTCGAGGGCACCGTGAAGCACAAAATGGGAAGATGGGGATAGGGCAAGTTCCACTGCCTCAAAAACATGCAGTTCTTAAAGAGACTTAGACATTTGTTCCTAACAAAATGCTTTTGGGATTGCTGAAAGTGTTTAGTCCAGTTCCAGAATTCTGAAAAAAACTTCATTGTAAGAATTTTTCTCCATTTTTTTCTTGTTTTCATGGAGGAGAGAATTGGTGATTTATATGCTACCTTTTTCACTGATAGCCCTCCTTGTATGTCACAGTTAATATAAGGCCATTTTAGAGTAACTATAGTGAAGATTTCAGAGAAACTGATAAAAGAAATGGGCAAGGTATAAGATTGGAAAACTAGAAAAAAAATGGAAATCCATGAAAAAAATCAAATAATCAGTCTAATAGGGAATGACATAGGATGTAATATTAGAAATGCAAGGAAAATTGAACAGAAGATTAATTGAAAGACACAATGTTATCTATCTATTTGAAAACTCAGAAAAAAATGCTTAAAGATGTTTAATACAGCAGACATCAGAATTACTGAAATTGAATACCAACAGAAAGACCTAAACAAATTCAGAGAAGAGCTATTTTTTTAAGTTACTAGTAAAAGATGGATGCAGAGTTTTCTCAAATATTCTAACATGTGTAATTAGGATTTTACAATTGAAAAGAGAAAATGGACAGAAGAAATTTTCAAGGAAATAATGACAAAGGAATTTCTACTACTGATGCAAAGATTTAGAATACTAGGTAAACTGAAACAGTTCACCACATATAGAGGTGTATGATAGTCACACTGATGAATCATAAAGATAATTTAAAAATAAGGTACATGATTATCAAAATATAAACAGTGGAACTAACTTATGGCATTTCCATAAAAATAATAACAATCAGAGAATAGTGAAAATGCTATTTTTTAAAATGCTTACATAAAGTAATATCCAATCTGGAGTTCAAAGTTAGGGAAAATGTTTTCAAAATATTGGTGAAACAAAATTAGACTACAATACCAGACTTAAAAATGAAGTGAAATTAAAGATTTTCACATTAATGAAAACTGACAACCAAAAATATTATAGAAAGAACATACAATTAAATATAAAAATGGTATCCTGATGGTAATCATGAAGAAGCTTTGTAAAATACTGTAAGAGAAATGCATGAGATGAGATCCAGCCTCTGAAAGAAGACAGGCCTATGTAAGGAGGTAAATGAATTATAACTAGGCGTTAAATAACACTGAACAAAGCAGTACAAGAGGTGAAGGGAAAATAAGCTATCAGTAATAATCTAGGATCTGAGGTCACACTCTTTAGTATTTTTCAAGTAGTAACAGATATTTAATCAATTTCTCATGAATGATGATGTTATTTTTCAGTACTATAATAACATTAAATAAAAAGGATTTATAAAAATTTAGAGGAGCAATGGAAATATTTTTTTCACTTAATAAAATGTATTCAACCTTAGATTTCCACTCATATACAGTAAAGATTTGTTTTCTCTATGAAATGAAATGTCCCATTAGAGAAGTGAAAATGTAAGCCTTTACTGCTCATTACTTCTCTGTATAAATGTAGATGTTGCTGGTTTTTTTTTTAAAGATCTAAACAGAAGAGAGTGTTTGTGCACTGGGTGTCTGAACTGGGCGATAATAAAGCACAGTAAATTATTCAATAGAATACAGAATAGAATAATTTTATTAGAATACAGTAAAAAATTGAATGATGAGGAGCCCGAAAACATATTTCAGCAGGATTCTTGTTTTGTTAAGCAGTGTATGTTTTCCTCTTCTTCCAAACTTCTTCCAAAAATAGGTGGGTATATGGATGTGGACTAGAGCACATCTACCAGGAAAAAGTATTAAATTAAAACACCAAGCTACACATTTTTCACTTCAAAAGTATTTAAGAGCTTATGAAGCATAATACTTTACTTTTAGCTATAAAGTAGATGTTAATTTTCAAAAGGACATACACCTTAACCCATTAGAATTAATTCAGGAGACTCATATTGGCTCATAAAAAAGTGTGAGGTTCTTGGATTAATAAATAATATTTTTAAAGGTGAGACAGCCACACTTTTATCTTGTTAAATTAAAGCAGGTGATAGATAAATATAAAATGATGGATAAATTTAAAAAATTTTTCTGAGGAAAATACATCAAGAAATGCCACCGATATCACTATGACAAGCAAGAAGTAGTTTATGAAAATGAATCAACTTCTGCCTTTGTTTAAAGGAAAATCATACAAAGGATAAGACAATTAGGAGATCAAGGAATCCTGTCTAAAACTAATGTGTCAAGTGGATGATAATTTAGGCACCAGCAAGAAAATTATTTTGGAAAAGTGTTAATTATATTCACACTTTGGAAGCTACAGTGTAGAAAGGTGAAGGATCAGGATAAAAACTCAAAAGCCGGAAAAAATCCTGTTTAAACCTTAATTCTCCTCTTCCTTGACAGTTTAAGAATTAAAACAGCCCATTAGTCAGTAAGAACTTGGGACTCTGTCTTAGTTCAACAGGACAAGTTGAACACATTACACATTACAGAGTAGAAAAGTCACATGCCTACACACACAGGATTCATACAGCAGTAGTTACGAAATTAATGTACATACAATTCTACAAACAAAGTAGCATTCTGATTATCTTCATGAATAAAAAAGTTCTCTTTTTAGTGCCTAAGGCTTGATTTACTTCTTTCAGACCACTGACAAAATGTCCCGGTTAAAAGGGTAAATATTTGGCTTCCTGCTTATACTTAACAGTGCTAACTGCTATCTACTGATTCTCTTATCCCTTGAAATGTAGAAACCTTATTTTACTCTTAAAAACTCTGAAGATATAAAAGAAAAAGATATTTTTCAGAGTTTGTAAGGATGTAAATCAAAATTCTCTGGCCAACTTGCCCTCCACTTTTTCTGGTTTTATACAGTTTGAGGATCAGAGACAAAGAATATCAGGTACAAATCTAGAATCTCTCTTAATGTAATTATTGTAGAGGTGTATTTTCTGACAGTGAAAATCATACGTAGTTGGCATATTAACATTTTGATAAAACTTGTACCTCTAAGGTGTTTCAGTGAAGAAGTAGATTACATGTATTTTCCCATTGTTTAAAATGATACGTTAAGAGATATTTGGCTGAATTGTCCTTTTTTCAGGTGGGAACTATAAAGATATCTCATGAATATTTACATATAATTGTTAATTTAAAATAGTATGTGAACAATTAGGTTAAATGAGGGTTTTAGTGTGAAATAAAGAATTATTGATAAATTTAGCAATTTTGGTTCTGTGAGCCAGGGAGAGGTCAAGACCTGCTGTGAATTTAGCTATTCAAATAATTTCCTTATCCTAGCAATTAGTCAACTTTTAATTAAAAAGTTACAAAATTTACAGTCAGAAAAAAACCTCATATTTAAATTAGTCTGATATACAATGTTCAGAATGGGAAACAGAGGTTTTTAATTGGTCAAAACTTCACCTCTATAAAATATGTCTTACATTACAGTATAGTAGGTTCTGGTACTGGTATTCATAAAATTTTAAATGTCTAAAGTGATGGATTTTTCTATATTTGAGGATCTATTTATATTGACTAATTTGTAATCAATATGGAAATAAGTCACGAGTCAAAAATTGCCCTATCTTCTAAAATATATGTTGCAGAAAATTCTCACTGAATTTCAAATGACACTTTTTTAGTGCCCATATTTACTGATCTTGCCACCAAATGAGCCCAAGTTAGAAGAAAATTGCCTCTAAACAGTATATAATTCCATGAACTACTAGATGCCTACAGAAATTCAAGAATGGATAATTACTCTGTATGTGAAATTAAAACACAGCATTAAGAGAAGGAAAATAAAAAAGTACAAGCAAAGTCAGTACTTTTCAAGCCAGCAAAAATAATCATCCTTTTCCACTGAACCCAATTTTATCTCTTGCCCTGTTTGTTGTCAATATGTTTAGAATTTGTCTTTCTGTGTGTGTGGATTGCTTTATTTCTCTTTGTTGTTACCAGTCTTATCCATTCTTCTAACAATAGAACTCTCAGGAGAACATTTTCTCTAATCCTACTCCCAACTGTTAGCTTGGTTTGTTTATCTACTTTCTTGACTCACAGCCCAAACCTTCTGTATCAGTTTTATTCTCAAGAAGGGGAGCAGGACGAAAACTTGTTATGGCAATTTCAGAGCCATTTGTTATTGTGGCAATGAGGAATCTGTAACACTCTGCACAGATTGTCAGTTTGTCCTATGACAGGAGAAATGGGAGTTAGACAAATCAAGAATTCTTGGTTTTTCCATTCCAAAATCCTTGCACATTCACATCTCTGATAGAAAAGAAAGTGAAGAATACCAGAGTCCTGTTTAGTTGGAGATAAATATTATTTTCCTCCCCCTTAAGAATTCTCAATGAGTTAAGGAGAATGAGTTTGCAACTTTGCATTCCTTTGTTTAACATATCTGACTCACACATACCCGACTATACAAGTTTGTGAGGCTTGTTTAATATGCATTTATCAAATTTCCCAGTTTCCTCATCTACAAACAGAGGGAATAGAATGAAATTAACATTTCAAAGGCACCAAGTTCTGGTTTCCTCATTCTGTGAGATACTCAGATAAATGAAACAAAATAAATGCCATCAGTTGGTTTCCTTAAAAAGAACGTGATAATTTTTTTTTTCACTTTTTACTGTGGTTCTTAGTTTGCAAAGTTTCTTGACGCAGGTCATTTCTGAGTGGGATTGACTTTAGTCGGTCATAGGTTGTTGATTTGTTTGAGAATGCACCACTCTTTATCACCTATGATCTTATATAAGGTTTATCTTATTATTAATCTTTTCCTAAAATAAGCATTGCTAATGACTTGTTATATATCTACTGGTATTTATGTGTATATCTATAAGAAGTCTGAAATTCTATGTGTATCTATGAATATCTCTCCCTGGCTCCTGTTTCCTTCCTTCCTTCTTTCCTTCCTTCCTTCCTTCCTTCCTTCCTTCCTTCCTTCCTTCCTTCCTTCCTTCCTCTTTCTCTTCCTACCTTCCTTCAGTGCTGGGAATTGAATACAGAGCCTTACACATATTAAATAAGTACCTCACCATTGAGTCTCATTTCCAACACAATTGCAGTTCATTTTAAAGTAGAACTACCTTTATTCAGTACATTCTTTGTTCATCAATTTTTAGAAAGTTATGCTGGCCCCTTGTGGGAATTTGGAAACATAATTCTCTTTTTGGCATAGGAACCCACATTTTTAATACAAACATAATTACAATTTATTTTTCCATTATTTTTCCACATTCATTTTGCATATTTGAGATCATGAGGGACTTAAAAAATTATCTTGTCCTGCCACATAATATTATGCAAAAAGTCTTTTCTATGTTACCTCATAGTTTCCAGTGCAATTATTTTAATGCTTGAAATGGTCTAATTTGAGGTTGTACCTAAATTTTCTAATCTATTTCATTCTGTTGGATATACTGGTAGTTTACAACATTTCAGTATTAAAAAGGTGATTCAATCAGCAAGTGTATGCAAATTTTTCTTTATTCAAGATAGACTTGCATTTCCAGTTAATGAATTTTTGATTAAATTTAGAGTAGCTACAAATCCACCTCATCACCAATTGTCAACTGCTTCTTTGTCTCCCTGCAACCCTTCTACATACTCCTCTTTTTTAGTTGTTTAACTTGCAGTTCTTCCTCTAAGTTTTAGGTTAAACTTCACTTCTTTAGGGAATCAATCTTTAATTTTCTCTCACTGATAGACAGTCATTTCCACAATTAAGTATTTCCATCTTCCTTCCCTTCAAGTTTGCTAAATATTATATGCTTAAAATATGTCTTTTAGGAGATTCTAAGCATTATGAAGACTGGAAACTTATTTTTCCTTGCTCAACACAATGATCCAAGTTCTTTCAACCGTAGATTGCTGATCCATTTGTAGACATACAACAAATCATCAAAAATGTTCATTTGAGGAAAGGATTAAGAAGATAAAACCATATAAAAATGTATAGGTTATAAAATAGTAGTGTACATACTAAATTACTTTCTTGGAGTATTTTAATTCCAAAACCTGCTTCATAAGGGAATAACTTAATTGAAACTCAAATAGATTTAATGCAAATTAATATAGCCACTATAGAAGTGGGTATTTGTACATAAAACAGTAAGCCATAAAAGCACACACAGAAATGTTTCTTTTACCTATACGAGCTACTTTGTTTCTTTCTTATAACCTTTCCCTAATTCTTTCTTTTCTCATAATTGGGTGCAAGAGGGTGTGAGAAGAACCAGCCCAACATCATTTCACACTTGTTAGGGAGATTTCATCATACTTTGTCTATGTATTTTCTGTAGAAGTAGATAATTAAGTTGATTAAAAAAATAAGTGATTTTAGGGAAATTCATATTAAGAATAGCATATAAACACCTCTTACACAACACACATGCATATTTGAGGTATCAAAATACTTTTAGAGCCTCTAAATATATACAAGTTTCATGAATTATGGGCCTCAGTTTTTTTATGTAGTTGCCAAAAATCCTACAGTTATTTATAGGCAATAGAGATTATAAGAAGTGCAAATGAATTGGGTTGACCACTTAACCTAGTAATTTTCATTTATCCTTTTTTCTTCTGAAATTTGCTTATAAAATGGTTTTGATGAAGATTGTTTTTGCCAGTACCTTATTTCTTTTTTCATATCCTTCTGTTTCCCCAACTAATGCAATTAAGTATATTCAGCAAATCTTAATTTAGTTACTGTCTCAGAGTGCTTTCCCTTCTAATCAAATATAAGAAAAGAAAACAAAATACAAGAAAAGAAAAACAAAAACACGAAACTAAAATCAAAATGGATCAAAGATGTATATATTAAATCAGAAACACTAAAAATAAAATAAAATAGTAAAATAAAATAAATAAAATAAAATAAAATAGTAAAATAAAATAGAAAACCTACATCTGCTGAAAGAAAGAATAGGTAGAACTCTTGAAAACTTAGGTATTGTCAAAGATTTCATGAACAAAACCTCATTCTCTAGGAAACACTACAAATAATCAAGAAGTGAATCTCATCCTATTAAAAAGCTTTTTCACAAGCAAAATAAATTACCAATAAAATAAAAAGTACTACACACAGAGGGGAAAAGAAATTTAAACTGTTGTCGCTTGGACACAGGATGAATATCTAGCATACACAAAGATTTGGAAAAAAAAAGACCTCCTAAATTTAAACATCGAATTCAGTAATGGGTATCTGAGATGAAAGCACAGTTCTCAGAGGAAGAAATACAAATTGTAAATACATATAAGTAAAAAGGTTAAACATCACTGGTCATTCAAGAGACACAAGTTAAAACAACCCTAAGATTGCATTTCATGCCAGAAAGAATGGCTATCATCAAGAAATCAGCCAATAAAAAATTCTGGCAGGGCTCTGGTGTAAGAGGAACCCTTACACGCTGTTGGTTGGGAGTGCAGACTGGTGCAACCACCATGCCAGTCAGTGCAGAGATTCCTCACAAAACTAAGATTAGAGGTCCCATTTAACCCAACTAATTTTTTTCTGGGTATCTTTCCAGAAAAATTAAAAACATTATATCACATCTATGTACGTGCACCCCTGTTTATAGAAGTAATTTATGATAGCTAAACCATGGAAACAACCCATATGAACATCAACTAAAGAATGAATTAAAAAAGATTGGTTTATTTTTTGTACAATCAAGTATTAGTCATAAAGAAGTATTTCTAGGTAAATGGCTACACTTTGAGGCCATATTTTTAAGTAAAATAAATCAGAAACATGTATAAATATTACATTGCTTCTTTGGTGTGAAAAAACAAAAGTGTAAATAAGGACCAAAGTGTACAATAACTATAGTGAAATAGGAACAAACTGTTCAAAGGAAATGGGAAGCAGAGGGGAAAAGAAGTAATTGAAAAGGAAAACAGACAAAAATAAGGGTAAAATGGAAAAAAGCCTTGTAAATAAGGAGAGAAACTGCTGTTGAAGAGAGGGGAAGGGAACGCAGAAAAAAAAAAAGAGAAATCAAGATATAGCATATATAAGTACAAATTTTCCATGCTGAATATGATCACTATGCATGCATAAATTATACCAATAAACTTAAGAAAAAATCAAAAAGAAATCCCACATACAAAAACACTCAGTTTTAAAATGTAGTTAAGTAATTGTTAAAAAAAAAAAAGAGTCAGCAGTATGAAACAATTAAAAAACATAGAATGTGAAAATATTGTCCTTTTACTAGGGCAGACAGAGTAACTTTGAGGCACTTTGAAGAGGACAGGGTTGATACTTGCAGAGACACAGATATAGATACAGATAACAAGATTGTCATGAAGATTACAGGGTAATGCATGTTGACAACTGCAGAGAAATCAAAAGAGCTCATCAGGGCTTTATTTAAGTCCAGAGATTGAATTCTAACTAAGTTATACCTAAACTATTCCTTTTTTCCTTCTTCCAGAATTGAACATCACACTCCATTTTAATTAAAAACTTAAACAGGAATGACTGAATGAACTGCACTCTTGGTTTTATACAACTTTCTAATATTCCTCGCAATAGTTAATAGCAGTCTGTGAAGTATATTTTTCTTATTTATTCAAGTTAATCCAGGACCATTACAAATACTTTAGGGGGAGAAGGACTGATTAAAATCCACTGAAAATTTACTAAGGGTTTAAATGTCAGATAATACTGAAGACTCATGTGGGTCTTGGGCAAGACAATTCCAAGGGCAATGCTCCCAATTAGAAGTAAAATCAGGAGTAACAAGACAGTTCTCCTACCCCTAACCCTCCCAATGCCTTGCTAGAAAGCTGCAGCAATCAGAAAAGATGAACCATGGGAAACTAATTTCCTGTTATTCACATGTAACTTGTGCATAGCTCTATCCTTGATCCTGAGTAAGAGATGGTCATGAAACCAAGTCATTAATAAAACTGTTCAGCTCTCTATTTATATATCACAGAGCCTGAATCAAAGCCCTCAAGACTTTTGGTAGCTACAGCTCATTCCCAGGGAAGTGGTGCACAGGTGCCAGAAAAGCAACATCTGCTAGACGGGGGCTTAGGCTGGGGACAGCACTTTGGGTAAAAGAAGGCTCAGCTTGAATGGGAGGAAGGAGAAGTCCCACAACCTGTTAACACCAGGTGGAGGACATGGAGCGCATGGACAGCAGGTCTGGGAAACCAATGGATTAGTTTTAGGAAGACAAACTTCCCAGGCGTGGCCATGGGCCAGCACTGTGGCCCCCTCTGACTGCTCCCTTCTCCAGTCATGTTTATTATTGTTGGTGGTGGCAGCAGTGGTGATGGTGGTGGTTGGGTTACTGTTGTTGCTGGAATGGAAATGCTGCTATTTATTTGCAAAGATCAATGCTTAAAGCCTGACTCTCAGCTTATTTAACATATGCCTACTAATTATAGTAAAGAATAAAGATGCCCTTAGTTCTGTCTATTAAATTTTGAATGTGATTCAAAATGTGATTTTTGTACACATTTAATGGAAGGCAACCAAAAATAAAGGTATGGTATCCTTTCAATTGCAGTATTGTGTTCTATCTATCATATATCCTGCCTAAGTTATTTGTACTCCAAAGATAAGCACCCCCATGTGCTGTGCAAATTTCTTGAATCTGACTCTTGCAGTAATATTTTATAAGTACTTCATCTCTTTCTGACATTTTATCAGGAGTGAAACTGCTTAATTCGCATAGTACTGAATTTAGACATTTTTTTCTTTCTTTTCTTTTCTTTTTTTTCCTTTTTATGAGTTTCAGCACACAGTACCAAAAGGGTGAAATGCTTTTTGGCCTCCAATGACCCATTTCTACTGAACCAGGCAGAAAGGAATAGAATCCCTGCCACTTGATGTGATAGGTGTCATACCCAGGTCAACAGGCTGCAACCGTCCAAACTCATTTGTTTAGGCCTGATTAAGTCCAGCAGGGGGAGCAGGAAAATGAATTCAAAAGGATCAAATAAGAGGGACGCATCAGGAAAACCATGTGCAGTAGGCTTTCATTTCTTCCCATAATAGGGAGCAGTTGCCCTGGGCTGTCAGGTTGGTGAACTCGCTAACAGCTTTGTACAGCAACAGCGCGCCTTCTACGTTTGATCTGAAAGAGACATATCTGCGTGTGCACCAGTGTCCACTTGCATCCTGAATCGTGGCAGCGCGGAATTCTTCAGTGTCTGACATTTAAAAACTGGCCTTGGATAGAATGTTTTGTGTGAGGTAAACCTACTGCGCTCCCAATACTTCCTTGAAAAGGTTGACAAGAAAACCCAAACGAGACCGTGTCTCGCTGTCCGCCTGTCATTGAACGGCAGAGTGCAAGTTAGGGACCGGGAGGAAGCAGAGTCAGGAAGTAAAAGGATGAAACAGGTAATTGAAGCACCATGTTCATAAGAGAGAAAACCTTCATTTTCCTATGATACACAAGGCAATGTTTTTCATGTGAGAGTAAAAGATAACTATGCTAACATTATAATATTTCTCCTTTAAATATTTAAGAGTTTCATATGCTTTTTCCTGGTCTTCTCTTGTCTTACGGTCCTGTCAGACATTTTGAAAACTAATAGGCCAGTTTAGAAAAACAGTCTATACTGCCTTCTACAGAGATGTGATACTACCACCATCTTCTTTTGGTGAAGTTTAAATTTCAAACCTTTTCGTGTTACATTTTGTAGCTTGCAGATTTTCTGGCTTATTCCTTTTAGCAGTCTAGTGCATTCATCCTATCTCATTTTCAAGATTTACTACTTACAGAACTTACATAATTTTCATCACTTCTGTTAGCCACTGGTTTATTTCTAAGATGGTAATAATAATAGTGTGCCATCTACCTCAAAGAGTAAAATGCTAACTGTAAAAATAAACTTCAGTTAAAAAAAAAAAGCTAAGTGTGGATAAACTGGCATAAGTTTTCCTATGGACTATGCATCTATGTATTTGAAACCAGTGAGGACCCTAACTGTGTAAACCTCACTTTGAAGCTACCATTTAAAAATCTCACAGTTAAAATCTGTGTGCTCTCCCCAAGTTGTGCTCTTCTGAATATATTAATAGGCTCTGAAATGCTTCCACTCGGAATCAGCACCAAATAGTCAATTCACATCCTTGTCTTTCTAGAAACGGCCTCTTTTAAAAGGTCACATGACATGGTAGAAGTAGTGTGAAGGGAAAGTCTTATTCCACATTGTACTGACAGATATAAAATATCTATCCCAAAAATTAATTCTTCAGCTGCTTCTACCACCTACTTTCCAATAGATAATTCCATTAAATATGTGCTGAGCACATATGCTACAGGCTCTTTGCTGAAATTTACACACATTTGTTCCTGACTCCTTTTATGAAAATTTAAATGGTAAAAAGAGATAAACACTCTGATTATCTGTGTGTCTGATAAATGAATGCCTCAAAAAATTTTACAGCTAAAAAGGTTATTTACTTAAGTGAGATTTTTTTTCTGCATAGAAAGGTCAGATGTTTTTATTCTTCTTCCATTGCTATGAAATTGCCACGGCTTTTTAGCTAATCTTTTAAGATGGCTATTCTCCTTGCGGTTGACAAGGACATGAGAAGGATGTGGCCTGAGGAAATCACATGAGCAGCATGAAATCCTGGCTGGAATTTCAGGCAGTCCACAGTTTGTGGTTTTTGAAAGTCTGTCAAAAAAGTTGCATAATATGAAAGCGAAGACAGGACTTCTGAACAAAAATCAATAGCTGGATCTTTTGAACTGGCCGTGTACAAAGTTCTAATGAAAACGTCCTTGAGCGGTGTGTTAATAGTGGACTCTCCGATCAGCTTCATCACCGGTCTGGTAACGCTACCGAGCATTTGAAGTTTTCAAAGAAGCCAAGACTTGAAAAGTTTAGCTCAAACACTGAGGATGTCAATGCCCCTAAGGGGTCTGAGAAATAGCAACCCACTGCTGAAGAATATACAACGTATGTGTTTTCTGAACCATGTCAAATTTTAGCCACAGGACACAATTTACTTCAAGAGGTTTGATAGCTCTCTAAAAAGCAGCACTCCATGTTTAAACTAATAATTGATCAGGCACCATGTACCACGGAATAAGTGCATAAAATGCATAAAAATACATCACCCAGGAGAGTTGATTAGAGGACATTTTCCCCTCCCTAAATTCATTTAAAGCAATTTCAGACCAGATGGATGTTTATGAATTTTCATTAATATTGTTTACTATACTTTTCTTTTCTGCTTTGTCCTCCCTCTTAAAAAATATATTTGCTCATTTTGATTCAAACTATCAATTTTTTTTAAAAAGTAAGCATTATGTAGCACCAATTTAAAATTAGTGGTTAAGAATTCCAGTCACTCATTTTATCCTCAACTCTAAGTTCAAAATACAAAAATGTTTATTATTTATGGATGAAAAAGAAGAAAATTTCTTCATAGATTGGGAGAGTCAATCAAAAACACAAAATATCCCAAAGGAACATTCAATAAGCATAGCCACTAAAGTCAGAAATGTTTTAGTTATCATTTGGAAAATTTACACTTAATCTCTCCCATGGAAAACAAAATGAAACAAAAAGAAAAAAAATCTGCTTGCCAATCCATGCTAAGCAAAAATGTTTTGTGAAGTGAATGATAAAGAAAATAGTTTTGCTTGCTGTTTTTCCCCCACTCTATCAAAACCCCTACACAACACAGACCAAGAGTTTCCAAATATAATTATTTCTAGTCATTTACAGGGGTGGAGTGATCAATTCTTTTCATGGAGCAAGAAATATACTACAAATTTTGGTCCATTGATATAATCTAGAAAGCTTATTATCTGATATCACTACTAATTATATACCCACAGTCACTTTGCCTTTTCTTTTCCCATTGATATATTTTTTCAGGGGAGACAAGAAGATTATTTTAAACACACTGAGGATTGAGCAGCTCATCCCACATTAGGATTTAGCCCAAACTATCTGACCTTGGAACTTGAGCTATTAGTCCATCCCTTCCCCACATGGCCGTGGACTTGCCAAGATCAAATTTTGAATCCTAGCACAGATTGTATCACTGTAAGGTTGTCTGTTAGTACCCAGCAGCCCTACCAAAAATCCTTAGTCTCTGGATTTGCCAACTACTGAATTATGCTGGGTTCCTGAGACACAAAGCCTCTAGTGGGATAACTGGTGCACTGACCTTCTGAGGGGACCATTTTCAGAGTCCTCACAGCAAGACATCTGTGGAAGTGAGATGAGCTGAGAGATCAAAAGGATAACCCAACCAAACCCATGGGTTATATTGACGTCTAACCTCAGCCTAATGCCACAGGAAGCTTTGGAGCATGGAAAGCACTCTGCTTGATGCGAGCTGGCATTATCATGTCCTGACCACGGTCTAGCATGGTAGGGTTGTAACTTCCCAGGCATCTCTAGATGAGGTGACTCCCATTACACAGGGGCTTTTCACCAGACAACAGCTGCAGCTATAAACTATGTACCTTCATTGCTGATGGGAGTTGGCAATAGCTTCCATGCCAAGCAATGAAAATCAGAGAATGATGCCAACTCGGCACACTGTAGATAGGAAAAGAAGGTATGGGGTGTGTCCGTGGACCCATCAGTGACCTGGAAGATGAGACCAGCTTGTCCTCACCTGTCCTAAGTGTTGCTCCTCAGAGAATGGCTTCTCTGCCCTTCTGGGCGTCATGTATCTCATTAGTAAAATGTGGTTTGAGGGCCAGATCACTCTAAGGGGAATTTCAGTATTTAAAATTATGATTCAATGTTCAACTTTTTCTTCCTACAATATTTTTTTCTTTCTACAGATACTTAGTCATTCTGCACTTTTAATATCTGAAGTCTAATTATAAGTTTCCTATAATATGAATTGGCCTTTCTGAAGGGTCAACTGTTTCTCTTTCAACCATGCAAGCAATCTGACCTTTATGAACTATGCTATCTACTATTAATATGGTTTTAGATTTTATGAAGTTAGTGCAGACTCAATGAGTTTTATCCATTTATAGCACTTACACTAAAATTGGCCCCGAGCTGTGCATTCTCTTGATCCATGAGGATGCGTTGATGTCTGACACTCACCTCTGGAAAGGAGTTATTTTAGCATCATGTTTCTCCAGCTTGTATCACAGCAGCCTGTCTCTTTGCATACGCAGCTGTTACCCTCTTGTGGGTTTATGTCATTGTACTTTGATTCCCATGCTGTCTCCTGGTTCGTTCCTCTTATTCCCAGTTATTTTGTGCACTACTGCAAAGTGCTAGTCTGAGCTATATGCTTTTATAGATTTCTGGTTAACCCCTTCATAAGAAATGATATACAAACAAATTGCAAACATAAACAAAACAGAAAACTTGATTTTTTTCTAACCTTCATAGCTAACAACCTTCAAATGTCTTCCAAAATATATTTTAAGGTTTATCTACAAGAAGAATGGTAGGATCAAAAGTACGACTGATAGGCTGTCTGGGTGGGAATTATGGCTTTATCAGAAATTGCTGGGAGACCTTACTTATCTCACTCCACTCTTTGGTGTTTTCTTTTATTGAACTACAAAATGTAGATAAACATATGTAAAGTGTTTGAGTCAGTGGCATATACACGGGCTCATGAAAGTTACTGATTATTAATGGTGACTCTGCTTCATGCAATGCTAATTAAGGGAAATATTTCTATTCTTTTAACATATTATTTTTGTTGTTCATTCTTTCAGCATCTGTTGTTTGATTATTTATTAATTATTATTTGTGCCCAGTTCCAGTTTAGTAGTACACAAACAGAAAGTATCCTTCTTTATATAAGTTACAAACTAGAAGCAAAGCAGATCTCGATAAACAATGCCAAGAAAAATCCATATGCAAATACTGTTCCTTCTCTCACTTGGGATATTTTCTTTTTTATTTACTGTTGATTTCTAAACCATTTTCAAAGACTGACTCAAACTAGAGAAATTCATAGAAGTTTTCCTTGGAATGAGGTACTTGGGTAAACGAACATTTTATCCCAAGTATCATTGTAAAAATTGTGTTCTTTTTTATTAGAGTGTCTTATATATACGTTGTTTGAATATTTCAAAATACAGTGCATGCCATTCTTAAGGAGAGAGATCAAGATAGTCTCATATGTTTTGTTTTGTTTTGTTTTTTGTTCTGTTTTGTTTATGAATGCTGATGAATGTCTTGAACAATAACTGTAGTTTATTTATCTCATTCCCTATCCAGATCCTTATTATACACTGAAGAGAAGAACCCAAAATCCTAATTTTGATACTAGTCAGTAGAGTAGACATTTTTCTCCAATAGATTCCATAAAGGAAGGGAAATCTCAATGATTGCTTCACATTTTCTGCAATGCTCTTGTGCCAATTCAGTATCAAGCTGGAGATAAACAAGTCAAGGAAACAATCATCCCCTACCTCACGGTTACATTTATAAAGTGTACTTTCTCTTTTAGTGAATATCCATATAGCTCTAATTGAATCTGTAGTTAAATTCCACACTAGGACACAAATCTTTGAAGACATTTTTCCAATCCTTCAATTAAACTTTTTTCTACTTTAACTCCAGTTAATATATAAAGTATGTCATGGTTGCATAGCACTGTAACAAATGTATAAGACAGAAATATAAGTAATTTAAGAATGATTGAAATTGAAACCAGATCTTTGCCATTGTTCTTGGCTAATCAGCTTTGAAACATAAAATGTGAACCCACAAAGGGATGGTTAATATAAAACAATGAAAAATAAATGAAATGATTTTTTCTTTGTAATTTGAAAGCTAGCATAATATACAAAGAAGCAGGATTGTCTGCTATACTTGAAACCGATCAATAGCCCACCAGAAAATTAAAGTAAAACATGCTCACATTAGAATTAAAAAATACTCAAAGTGTCAACTACTTTTTGGTTATATAAATGTATTCTCCAAAAACTAAAATCTATTTTTAGCATAAAATAATTAGCAAACTCTACACATTAGGATATTTGAGCACTAATATGATTTATAACAGGTAGATAAGCAATATTTATTCCATTCATCCAGGAAATGTTAACACTTTGTTCTATTCATCCAAGAAGTATAACACTTTGTTTCATATCAATTAAATAAGCAATGCATGATGATCTATACAATATTTTGTCTCTACATAGATGGTAATCACATTTATTATTGAAATTAAATTATGAAATGGATTTTTGAAGCCAATAATGTATGAAAGTATTTTTATTGATAGAAGATATGTCCTTTTATATCAAAAACTTTTTAAAAATACTTTGCCAGAGTATCTCCCTAGAGCGAAAAAGCTCTCAAATCTCCGTTCATGGAAATCCTGATCCGGCCAGTAATCCATCAAAGATCAAAGCAATGGAATCCTACAAAGAAGATGATCCCTAAAACCTTGGACAGGGGAGAAGTATCCGTGACCTCTGAGGCTGAACAGGGCTTCTGAGACCAATAGCCTTAGATTTTAAAGTTGCATGACTTGTTTATGGAAAAAAAAAAAAGCTTATAGTAGAAAGGGAAGGAAGAGCAGGAAAGAGAAGAAATAACAAATATATCATCAGAACTTTGAACTGGTAATCTTCATTGATGAAAATTAACTCAATTTGGTGAAAAATAAAGTCATTTCTCAGATAAATTCTGTTCAATGCAAAGCCTAAGAATATTCTCTTTTTTATATCCTGTTCTCCTATCATGCAAGGAAACACATGAGGCAGGTCAAATATTTGTGAGACAGTCATAACATTAATCTACAAATCAACTTTTGAAGTATTAAATAGTTCGAGATGTAAGGAACTGATCAAAAATTAGGGGCAATTGTGTGTGGTTCAACTCCACCCCCCCCAAAAGTCCTCTTGCTAGCTCTCCTGTCTGAAAGGTGGTTTTAGATTGCAATCACATGGGTAATTATAATGTTCATCTACATTTCTGGTAAAGTATTTGGACTACTGTGCACAAAGTTCATACTCTAGTGCCCAACATCTAATCTTTATAGATATCCTCAGGTAACAATGCATGATGGAAAAAGTGGAGCAAATGAGTTAGCCAATTGGTAAATACATCTTGTTATCATTGATAGAAAAGGTGCATATTGGAGTTGGAATTGTTACATGTCCTGTGGGCAGTGTGTGTCACAACATTTCACTAGTAGCAGAGGGGAGAAGGAAGTATGTAAGAACAAATGTGTGCAGGGTATTCAGACATCCATTTGGTGAGAATCATTGATATGTGTGCATCTTCTGGCTATGCTATAGGAATATACTAATAATTCAAAAGGAACGTAACTTCTTCCTAAAATCTTAGTAGAGATCTGATAATTCTCTGACATATACTTGGTGTACTCTGTCTTTATATCTCCCTCAACAGTGAAGTTCACTGAAGTTTGTCTTTCTTTTTTCCCCCATCTGCATTTGCCTTCTATAATAAACCATTTTTTTAACCTGCTTTATATCTCATTTTAAATTAAGCATTAATAAAATGCAGTATTTTAATTGTAACCCTGCCAATACTTGTACCTAGAGTTTTGCTCCCATTTTTGTCTTCAGTGAAATTTTTGTCCCCGAGAAATACAGGCTTATATATTTTTTTCCCACAGACTGAGTTGGTGTAGTATATTCTTGGTTATCAAGAATACTTTTGCAACTTTGGGGGTTTTAGTTGGTTAATATTCATGGTGTGGGGAAAAGGAGGATACTCACTGCACAATCTCAGTCACACAAAGTGGCATATTGTGTACGTGTGTTCATGCAGGATTTAGATGTAGACATCGAAATAAGCGGCTGATGACCGTGAATGACTGTTTTTGCTTCCCCTAATGCATGTATTAGATTTTAAAAATCAAAAAAATTTTTAAATTTTAAAACGTGTTGGAGAACTAGAAACTATATTTTTGTGAAAATGTAGGACACTCCGCTTAATTGGTATGGTTTGGAAGTCACTGAAACAGAATGTTTAAAATTTTCAGATATCTGTTTTATGCTGTTTTGTTAGTAACTATATCATAAAAAGGATGAACATTCAACAACACAAAAGGGTATCCACAATTTTTTAAATTAAACAAAATAAGCACACTTATCATTGCATCTTCATTCTGGTGTCTATTAGTCTACATAGAGAACAAAAATCTAGGAAAACATACATGGCACTTTTTCAAAGATAATTAGTAAAGTTTGTCTCTGGGAGTGAGATTATGCAAGTCTTTAAGTTTTTATTAGTTATATTTTTGTAATTTCTAAATTCATTCTGAAATGCGAATGACTCTGGAAATTAGAAAAATAAAAGCCATTTAAACTTCAGTATGTCCAACAAGTTGCCAGCTTGCCAAGACCTCCATCTTTTAGAATACAGAGAAAATTTTAAAAATAAAATAAATCTAACTTCTAAGTCACACAAGAATAGGCTGGAGAAACAAATGGAGTAGAAAATAATTTTTCCATTTTTCATTCTGTTTCTTCCTTTTTTATGCTTTATTTATTATTCATACATCTATTTTATACTGTCATCTATGTGAATGAATTTTAATTCCTATATTACAAGTGAGAAATAAAAGAGATCAAGAGTTACAACTAACAGGAAACTCACCAAGAATTTGAATTTAGGTCTCAGAACTCTACACTTAGTAATGTCTTCTAGCCTCTATAATCAAGTTGCCTTTATAAATGTGTATATGCATGTGCATGTGTGTGTGCGTGTGTGTGTGTATGTGTGTGTTACTGGGGAACCCAGAGCTCTTCTACCACTCTGCTATATCCCCACTCTAGTCCCCTGCCTTCTTTATTGGAGGTATAGTCTTACTAAGAAACCCAGTATGGACTTGAACTTGCCACCATCCAGCCTCAGTTTCTCAAGTAGCTAAGATTACAGGCATATGACATCACACTTGGCTACATTTTTATTATTTTACTTTATTATGACCTTCAAATAATGGAGCTGGAGCAGATAAATAAGGTTTTAAAATCAGATGGAAAAATAAAAGCCCTATAGGAATATTTGATTACTGTATTTCAAACAGGGCAAATTTTGCAAGATTTTTTTTTAGAAAATGACTTTTTAAACATTTTTAAAAAGAAAACAATTTGAAAAATTTTATAATTAAGAGAAACCTGAATGAATAAGAAACCAGGAAGTCACTGTAAGAACAAACTCATGACAGAGTACAAGAGCATTAGGATCTTAAGAGAGAAAGAAAAATGGCTGATTGGATTGTTCAAATGGCAAGAAGAAGCAAAAAGCACAGAATGAATTAGGCTGAGTAATATAATAATGCAAAAAATAATGATCAGCAATATCATAATAGGAAGTGAAAACAACCATGCCACCAACTGATTCTTGGGGAACTCCAAATGTTATGATATAGTCAATCCTATTTTTGTTCAAGGGTATTTATCAAGAAAATGATTTTCAAAATAGAAAATACAGAGTAATAATTAAAGCTAATTAAATGAATAAATTTTTTCTATAAACTCCTGTCATGGTTTAGATCTAAATGACCCTCAGAACTTTCGTGTGCTCAGAGGTTGGTTTTTGAACTGTGATTAGATCACGAGGTGTCATCGCTGAATGTGCTGTGGGAGGTGTGACCACGTCAGAAGAAGCAGGTCACTAGGTTATGAGCTGCACGGGACTCTCTCACTCTCTCTCACTCTCTCTCTCTGGCTCTTCCCTTCTCTCCTTCTTGGCTGCCATGATAAGAACAGCTTTCCTGACTCTTTTACTATGCTCTTCCTTCCTTGGAGTTAGCTGAATTTGAAAATGGAAAATAAAAACTATTTCTCTTTTAAAGAGTAGGTGTCTAGTACTGTGAACAAGAAGGTGACTAAGACAGCCCATAAATGAGTTCAAACCTTCGGATAAAACTAAGCTAAAGAAAATGAGATATTTATACACAATGGGGTATTACTCTGCTATAAAGAAAGATAAACTTGAATCATTTATAGAAAAATGGATTCACCTTTTGACATAATATTAAGTGAAGTAAATCAGACACAAGCTTGAATGGTGTGTGGTTTCTCTTACACAGAAATTCAATGTATAGAAAAGAGCAAAACAGAAGTTAGATAATAAGAAATAGGGAGGTAGACCTTGCTCACACAGGAGGCGATCAATAGGTGGAGGCAGAAGGGAGGAAGGGAAGGAAAAAGAAATTTAAAAAGGAATGAAGATGTGTTATATACATGTACCAACTCCACTCAAAGAATGTTAACATTATGTACTGTAAACATAAACTAATAAAAATTTATCATAAAATAATTTGAGTACAGTTTAATAACTGTGACTATTGGGAGGTAGAAAATTTTAAAAGATTTTTATATGAGAGGGTATTTTCTAAAACTTGACTATGTAGCATATAGTACACTGTAGCCCAGAAGGTTTCTATTCAGCTCTGAAATTATCAAAATTCATAACACATGGGTACTTAGAAAAGCAGCAAGCAATGTGTAATACCAAAATGCTTGCACCAAAACTAGTTTTTTTTTAAATAGTGGAACTGAACTGACATAAAATTATGTAAATGCTAAATATCTGCAATAGGAAGGCATTTAATAACATGTTGTATTGTATTCTTAGAGGAAACAATGAGACATGTGCTTTGATGATGACATAATTAGATGGACATACAATTGGTACTGAGTCTGTACCACACAGGCCCCATGGAAAGGACAAAGGAGACTACGGAGAATGTATTCCAAAACATTTCAGGCTAAAGTCTTCAAAGTTTGTCTGTTATGCAATGTAATCTGGATTACTTGAACAAGGACATTAGCCCAATGTTCATTAGAATAACAGATGACCTTAACTCCAAAGATATAATCCATGAGGGCCTAAAAATTACTAGCAGTGGCAGACTAATAGTGAAATGTAACTGGTAAATGTAATTCCTGTATTTTAGTAATTGCTGTAAAAGTAAGAATAAATGATGCTTCAAATAAATAAAACATATATTTATGTATGTGAACATATATATCCTATCTATATACAAGTATCATCTAACTATAGGGAAAATTTTTTTCTTTTATATGCTCCAAATTTGTTGACTCTTAGAACAATATCAAGATTTTCCTCAGGGAATCACTCTGATAAACTCCCAGTATCTGACCCTCAATGTTGAAATCCTTTTCCTTTATCCTTCCTGGGTGCGAGCTCTGGTTCAGGTATGAATAGAGAGAATTCAACATCCCTGTAGCAATAGCAACTAAATAGGAAAGCAATGCAAGATGGATGGATCGAACAATCTAGAACTATTGAGGAGGACACTCTTTCTACTGAGCTTGTTTAGTTGTAAGAACACACACTTCCTGGTTCTGCCAGCTGTCTTAGAGTCTCGTAGGAAGATACCACCTGAGAATTAAAAAATTTAAACAAAAACAAAGTGAGGATCAGAGAGATTCCTCCTCTCACAGTTTGAAATTAATATCTAAAGATTCCAAAGAGAGGGAACATAACTGGAGTATTAGTAGCAGTTATGAGCCATGTATTCCAAATGCCAGTGAAAACACGCTGAAAGAAGACTTATATTGTGAATTTGGTAATTTTATGATTGGCTTAACTAGATACATGCTTCTGTTCACTCCTAAACCTAAAACAGGATTTCATTATTAAAACTTACCATTATGCAATATACACTAAGATCTGGCTTCCATATTTCTCAGTGAATACTGTATTTTCTCCTTTATAAAATTCTCATGCGGCATTAGTTCATTTTTTAATGCACTAATTTTCTTAGCTCATTATTTTTTAAAAATTCCATTCTTAAATTCAATAAGCTTCTAATTTGTGACCATTATGTGTCAAGAATAACATGATTTAAGTTACATATAATTGGAGGATTAGTGTAACTGAGTGAACTCTATTGCAAATGTTGTCAAAATAAATGCCAGAAGAGAGTTTTAAAATAAAAATATTAAATACACAGTATAAACTCCTCACTTGACACAGAACATAGTGATGAACATTAGAGCAAAAACACTAGAATGTATATTTGCAAAAACTATAAAATGCTAGTTGAATTAAAAAGAATACTTTGAAATCAAGAAAAGACAAGCAAAATGTAGAAATTTTTCTTAAAATAGAAGTGGATGATATGTAGAAATTTGCTAAAGAAAGCAAAGAACTATCTATCAAGCATATAATTAATTATTTGACAAATGTTTCTTAAAATTTTGTTTTTTAGATTCTATATCTTTGTGGGAATATCTATTGATAGACTATTTCTTGAATTCATTTCAATAATATTTTGAAGAGATCCAAACATAATCAGTTAAAAATATAATACTGTCATACAACTGAAAAAAGTTCTTCTTGAAAGTATTATTTATACTATTTAAATTTAACAAAAGTTAAATACCAAGAGAAAATGACTTAAATTACTTGTTTTTATTAATAAATACACTGCTTTGTAACCGTTTAAACTTTTGCCTTCAAAAATAAAGAAAATGCACATTTCTCTAAATTTAGAAAAATGAAATCATGCTATGGTTGTAATTATTAAACTGAAATGTGTATTTTAAATGATTACCTGGATCATTTTCTGGTTGCTGAATCTTCAAAAAGATAAAAGAAAAGAAGAAAGAAGAAAGAAAGAAAGAAAGAAAGAAAGAAAGAAAGAAAGAAAAGAAAGAAAGAAAAAGACAGACAGAAAAGAGAAAAGAGGAATGAAAAGATAAAGGTAGTTATTATGTTGACTATTAACACCGTTAGTTTTACTTGCTTTTGAGTTTTATATAAATAGAATAACACAGTATGTTCTCTTTCATATTTGACTTCTTTGGTAACAAACTATATCATGTTTGTGCTGTTTTCATGTTTCTGTGTGAAAATGTAGCCTATTCATTTTAATTGCTGGGTTTTATTTTACTTTATGAATGTACCACATCATATATCAATTTTCTTATAATTAGTTGGCTGTTTATTAGTTTCAGTGATTACAAACAGAACTGCTATGAAGATCCTGCATGTTAGAGTATTCTAATGCATATAGAATTCATTTCTGTTGGATACAGAGTTAGAAGTGAAATTACAGATTCACAGAGTGCAGCTATGATCAGCCTCAGCAAATATTGCTAAACAATGTCAGTCTTGTCATCAATTTATCTTGCCACCCACGGAATTCTTATTCTTCCACATCATTGTTAAAATGACAGTCTCTGTTTTGCATTTCAGCCTTTCTGGTAAAGTGCTCAGCCCGTATTGTTTTATAGTATTACTTAGTATATGTTGATGATTAATAAAATCATAGAAGATTTTAATTTTATTCCTCAAACTGTTTTGTATTTTAAATATTTATACTCTGAGCAAGTGTGTTTCCAGTAATTCAATGAAAGTATCTAAACATATGTGCATGTATTGCTTTGTTTTTGTACAATTTTCTTTGAAGTCGTTGCTTGCAAACTTTATCTCAGAAATTAAATCACAACTTCCAGAATGAGAAATAATTCTCATGATCTGTACAAATTAGAGCTAAATATGTTTTAATTTGGAAATGTCAGCTAAAAATATAATTGTGTAAATTTCTTAATCATTATAGTAGGTCTTAGGCTTGATACATATTTTTTTTTATGGAAGCCATAAATTAGTAGGCTGAATTATTTTTCCAAATATATTTCAAACAGTGGATCTTGCTATAGCATTAAGTAAATGTATATTTTCATGCCTTTCTCTTGGGGTGTTTGCATATATACGGTGAATCTACATTACCTTTTGAAGAAGAGAAAAAAAAGGAGCGTCTTTCACTTCAATATGCTATCCTGGCAAGCTACAAGTACACAGGGAGGCTGAGGCAGGAGACTCCCTGTGAATTTGAAACCAGCCTGGAATACATACTGAGTTTAAGGTTGAGGTAAATAGTTTAAAGCCAACCTATTTAGCAAGACCTTGTCTCAATAAACAAGAATAAAAGTGAATGTGTTAAAATTCTTACAAAGTATTTTAATAATTTATATGATCCACATATAAATTCACATATACTTTATATGATCCACATATAAAGTACATATAATCAATAAATTATAGTAAATATTTGTCTGACATTCTCTCATCGATTGCTTCATTCATCCATGGGTCCATTCATAAGGCCTGAGTCATGGAGAGCCATGCTGGATCTAGGAATCCTGAACTTCTTCACAAGTAGGAATCTCTGCCTGAGTTAATCCCTCCCAGGGTCATGTGAGAAAGCTCTTCACCCTGCTAAATCACAGACATATCACACCTATCATCTGTCACTGCCCCACACTCTCCTTCAGGACACAGAATGCTTCTTGAAGTGCAAGATTAAATTTCATGGATTGGAAGATGAGCAAGAGGAAAGATCAGTGAGAAGTATGCATTTTCTTCATTGCTATTTCACGATAAAACTTGTGAGTAGAAAGGCAGAAATTGTATTCTTGTAGAAAAGCTGCATCTTGGAAACACAATGAAAGAGGCTCCACTCGGCAAAGGACGCACCAAAATGTCACGAAGTATAAGTGAATATTCAGGAGGCTTAAACTAGTGGGTCTGTCACCTCCTAAGAATTGCCTTGATCTTTCTTATCCTTGAAGGAAGGTCCTCCAGCAGAGATAGCTCCTCTTATCCATCAGAATGGTACTTGGGAGACCAAGATGAGATACAGGGTGGGGAATATACTTAAAGAACAAAAGTATCCCTGTGTTCAGAAAGATGCCTGACACTCCAATTGTGAGGCAAATGAGAAGATTATGAAACATTTCCTATATAAATCATAAGAACCTTTTCAAAACTAAATCTGATTTAAGAAGGTAAACTCGTTGTCATAAGGCATTTTGAATGACATTATTAAACATTGTAAACTGAAGATTAACTTTCCTTCCTATGAATGTGCTTGTATTTGAATAGCAAAGATTCTAAATAATCCCTTAAAAGACTGGGGAGAAGTTGGCACCTTGTCTAAGCCTTTTCCCCTTCCTTAATGTAAAAGTAAACTGCAAAAGCTTTTATGTCTGAGAAAAGGGTAATCAAGAAAAATATCATTAAAGTGTATTTGAGATTAACTGTTACACGAAAGAGCCTACCTGATACCTTACAGAAGTAACTAGATTTTGTTTTCCTACATATGCCAACTGACTTAATGGTCAGAGCAGACGGAATTGTATTTTTGTAAGGCTCTTCAACAGGCAGCCAAATAAATCGCTTTTCCCCTGCTGCATGGTTTGCTGTTTGCTTAAGCAAAAATCCAATTTCTGGAGAGGACTCCACAAGGGCTAAATTCCCGGCCATTTACAAGCGTCCCATTAGAGTAGCTTTCTATATGGAAATAACATTCCAAGACAAGGAGAGAAACGTTAGGTCTGAGGTCCGCTGTTCCTGATATGTTTTATTATTTCTTTTCATTTGAAGAGTAGAGCTATTCTCCCAGGAGAAAGAAGGAGAAAGAGAGCCATGTTGGAATACAAATGTCTCAAGAAGGGAGAGCTTCTTTTAAAAGTGAAATCTCTCCTTTTTTTTTTTTTTTTCTGGTATGCATCAAGGACAAGGCTGGAACTGACAACCTCACACTCACAGTGCCTCTCATTAAAAGGTTTTTTAAAAATTAAGATTCAAAGGGAAAAAAACCCAAGTGGAGTAGCATATATTAGAGATGACGAGACTTAGGTTTGATTACTATTTCCTTTAGTACATCTGGAGAGTGCTTTTATTTGAAAACAGTCACAATTAGAATCAGACAACCTGTGTGTCTAGCTTACGGCATGCCATTTAATGACCTGGTAGTGTTTTGATAGCTTTTCCAGAAGGTAAGAAAAATAAATTTTAATGAAGGTTTATAAATTTTCAAGAATGTTTTAACTTAGAAGACTAGTGTTGATGTTGTTAATAAAATGCTCATTGATTTTTTAGAAGTCAATTATTTAGTTTTAGAATCTCTGTAATGGATTCAAAAGACTTATTTAGTAGAGCCTTGCTTTTTTTATTTATAGTTCCTGATAACAGACAATCATACATCTTTAATATTTTTTCTTTTTCAATTTAAAGAAATAGCAGTTTAGTAATCTAATTTTTCAAAAAGAACTTACATAAAAGGAAAAAAAAAAATCCTGGACAGTGGTGGACAAAATGTAATTGTGTTACAATGTTAGCTTGCTTAAATTAGATAGAGGTCTGTTAACTAAGTTTTTATGCTTGCTATTAAAAGCACAAGATAAATTGGTATTACCATAAAAATTTCACTAAGAGGTTGGGGCTTCAGTATTATCAAAAGGACAAAATGATTCTGTGTATCAAATTTTCCTTTTAAACATCTGAAGGGCAGCTGAGTTTATTCATGATCATAAAAGCTCAACTGTAATATTATTATGAAATGTGTTTGGAACAAAATAAGATAAAATAGAGGCCCAAGTTTGGGAATATAGCCCAAAGGTAGCATAATTACCTAGTATCATACACGTAAGGGCCTGGATTCAATCCCTAGTACTATAAAAGGAAAAGAGAAAGTCCCGATACGGGATTTGGGGAAAAATAATCCAATCAGATTAAGGGCTTGAAAGGTTTTGATTGTTGACGATTGTGCTGCAGGTGCCGAGGCTCTGTGGTGAATCCTTTTTATCTCCTCTGGGTCTCACTTCATACTAGTGAATAGCCTCACAGAGATGACCTGCCCTGAGATCTTTTATTTAGTCCAAACAGAAACAGTCTACTTCTGTGAGGATGATTTCTGTTTGGAAGCAAATAAGGAAAACACCAGATCCAAGACAACTAAGAGATCTTAACAATTAGGCCAAGTACTACAATCCTGTCCAAATCCTTTGACAAACTTAACAAAAGCAGGACTAATTAGGAAAATGAGTAACAGAGGAAAAACTAGTAGGCTAGAGGAAAACTCAATGATTTACGATCATTTGCCTTGTCTATGAAACTTTTGTTTTCTTACTTATAAAAGTGTAGAACTATGATTCGCTCTTCCTTGCCTTCTTCACACCATTCTTCATTGCACCTCAACTCGCCATGTTACTGATTTACAGCATTGTATCCACCCATCCATCCATCCATCCATCCATTCCTTTTATTACTCATTAAAGCTGCTTTGAATTTTATTATTTTTTCTGACTTACAAAAAAATCTAGTTGCTTTAGACTTCTTTCAGTAAGATGTTGGTGTTAAAAAGATAAGGATTTGTTCAAGATAGGACCATATTCACACATCACAAAGAGATTCTTCATGATTGAGGAAGAGACTCCATTTAGGGGATTTGCACTGTCTACATGGAAGAACCTAATTTTTGATATGCCAAATGTGTGCTCAAATTTCCTTCACTTACAGAGGTATAATTATGGTTGATATGATGTGTACATGCTAGACAGGGGAACTCTATCCTGTTAAATTACCAGCTGAGCTAAGGAATTTTGTCAGTTAGAGGCCAAGATAATATTTTCAGGTGCTAAATGTGTTTATTTTTTAAAAAGACAAAACCCTTCATTCAAATTAGATAAAAATGTTATTCAACATTATTTTCAGGGTCAGGAAAAGAAACAAAATAAAGTAGTCTGCACAAAAATACGTTTTCCTGTCCCTAGGACCGAGTATTTCATTTCTGAGATGTATCTCTCATCACTTGTTAACTGCAGAGCCAGAGGCCTATTGCTTTATAGATGACAGAACCATTAAGGTACCTTTGGTCCTTGACACTGAATGTTTGGAGAAAAAAAATAAACATCCCATTATGATATTTTGCTTCTTAACTCAAAATTTAAATCGAGTATAGAGAGAAATGATAATCTTCGATATGAGGCCGCTGGTTAAATCATCTAAAAGTGGTTAAACTTTTATCTTCACTGGTAACATGGGATCCACACTTCCCTTAGAATAACTCTGTCGGGCACCCAGGGTGAAGTTTACACTGGAGACGTGTCCAGAAGGCCAACAGATAAAACGAGAAAGTAGCATCCCACGGACTTTTCCATTTGGCAGTGTTCGCCTGTTGCTAAGATCCTAGAAGAATTTCGATTGTCTCAGGTGGTGAAGAGAAAGATGAATAAACCCTGGTTACATTTTTCCTCTTCTATTTCCAGAAAAGAAGAATGGAAAGTTTGTTTCAACTAAAGCGTGGACACTGCAAGCCGAAACTTTGGGATTGAACTTGGGAAAAAAAATGATTAAAGCAGTCATAAAAGCCAAATGAAAACAAACCTCATGTCTCCTGTATGAAATCTTAAGTATATGGCTTCTGTTCTTTTCATTTTTGTAATTTTACTTTATAACTAATGATTTTAAAGATACATTTAACTTTTTATTTCAGAAATATTTACGATTCCCTTATGTTCTCTGTTATCAGAGATATGTTAATGATTTAAAGTATCTCATTGAATTTAGGACAACAGATTTCCAAATTCTTTTATACTATAAAATCAAATTGTAATGTCATAATAAAATTTATAATATTCAACTCCTTAAAGATTACTGTCAGCAATGAGGCCCATAGTACAGATTGATTTAAGAAATTCAATAAAATTGGCCTATGCAGCTAAGCGTCTTTGCTCAGTGGTAGATGATACTTCCTTTTGTCTAAGTCTTCTACCCATGGACTTTCTTAGAACCCGTATCTCTGTTTTCCTCCCCTATTATCTATATCTACTGTACCTAAGGCTCCTGTTTTGATTCTGATCTTAACTCCAGCCGAATAGGCAGCAGAACGCTTGGCTACGCACTAGACGATCAGAAGTCTACTCTCTCGTCCAAACTAGTCCAATCACATTCTTTAGACATAGGAGATTTAGAATTAGACTCAAAAGCTCTATGTAATCACAAGAGTGTTTATCAACTCAAACTAGGACAGGAAATTGGAGAAAGCAGGATAGGCACTGGACTGACCACGTTTCCACAGAAAAGGAGAAACAACACCACAACGGTGAGAACGACATCTTGGCTTCCTGTGTTCCAGTTTTTTGTTCATGCCTTTGTAAGAGAGGAACTGTATTTGGTCACCTTTTTGACATGGCCTGGAAATCTCCAGGTGAATTCTAACTTGTGTCTGTTTTACTTTTGTTACGGGTTAGTTGGATTAAAGTGTCAGTTACTCATACCCAAAAGAGTCTCATAGACCGCTAAGAGTCAAGAGGAACACAAAATAAAAGCTAATTACTTAAGAAGAGATAATATGCAAAAGAATTATCTCAAGTAAGTTTTAAAGGAGGAATGGGAACTTGAAAATCAAACTCACTTTATTATAACAGTATGCTGCCAGGGCCAGTACTTTCTTAATTAAATATCATTTATTTTAGAAAGCTCAAGGGGCATCCTGAAGGAATTCAAGTTTCTTCACACCATTTCTGATCTCTGCCTTCTAAAAAATGGTTTAAGATTCTGACTTCTGAGACTTTTGCTTTGAATCAGATTCTTACTTTAATACTCATACTTTGAAAACTTTGAAATGACTCAAAATAGATGTATTAAGAAGTAGTGTGTTGAGATAGTACATGTCATGATGGAGTTCTGGATTTTATGCTTAAGGCAGGAAGAATAAATATAGAATTGCATTAATCTTGTTCAAAGCACTTTCTGCAGCATTTCCTTCTGATGATTATATTTCATACCAAAGTCAAATTTAAATCAAATTTTTAAAAAATTAAGAAGCACAGAAACTTAATCCCTTGTAGATCTAAGAGTTGTGGTAATGGTAGTTTTAGTTAGGGGAAATTTTAATTTTTAAAATGAGAACTAAAGCAGAACCAATCTCAATTACTTATATTTCAAACCTTTCAGAGATGCAAAAGATTTGGAAACATAGCATGTCACTTTTATTTATAAAACATATATTCTCTTCAACAATGCGTCTAACTTCTTGATAATAGTAAATTTTAAATCATTGTACCATTGTGTTTCAAATACACACATAAATATATTTTAGTTGCTAAATACATATATTATTATTTGTTAAGCTTATAATAAAGTGCTAAATTTAAATTAAAAGTATTGTCAAGGGATTTAATAAATATGCAGAAACTGCTTGGTGACATTCTAAGAATAAAACTTAGTCACATATAAATTTCTCTATTTCTTTTCCTGCCTATCGTTCTAATAAACATTGTGGTAATACATTCGCAAGTCGATATTTAAGGTGTCATTACAGGATCAGATCCACATTTTGCCATGGACAGATCTCATCACTCACACATAAAAGGATGGGTATTATGCATTCATTTCTTTCCTCTTGGCATCTCCACTCTTTCAGATTCACACACGCAATGATTACATTTCCATCTTAAGCTCTTCAGTGTCTACTCCTAATTAATAGAAAGCATGAATTATAATGTGTTATTGTGCAGTTAACCAAAATATCACACACATCCTGGGAATAAAACTTTAAATATGAGTATGATACACACATTCTATTGCAGTTACGTAGCTCAGTAGTAGACAGTCTCCTATCATGTACAGGACCCTTGTTCAATCCTCAGTGCCAGGAGGAAAATGTGTACCTAGGGTAAAATGTGTCATAGAATTCATATGTACCTAAAATTAACAATAATAGATGCTTTATTTTGTGTTCCGGCTACTGTTCTTTGCATGTATTAACGAATTAATAGCCTTAAAATGTGAAGCATGATACCATTCTTATTGTACAGAAGAAATCATGTTATGCAGAGGGTGAATATCACAGTCTGCCATGAGCAAGTGAGTGGTAGAGATTGGATTTGTCCCCAGGTAACATTGCTGCCTCTTTCTGAATCTATGCTTTCAGCCTGACACCTGTCACAGAACACACCACATATTCCCTAATGACAGCGTGTATCACAATATCCTATCAGCTCATACAGGAGGACCTATATGCACGCTCTGTCCTCCAACTTGTAGTACCTCCCTGTAGCTGTAGGGAGCTACAGTTTTGTTTTGTAGCTTGTAGCACAAACCTAACAAGCGCACAACTCAGATTGTCCTTCAAGACCGAAGACCTGACCTTCTAACTGTTGGAATGTTTCCAACAGAAAAGCTATACATCAGCTCCTTTGGGATCACATCACCTTCCACATCCAGTTTGGGGAGGGATATAGATCACCAGTTCTTATGGCCTCACTCAGGTCTCCTACACCTGAACTCTAACTAAACTCTCTTTATAGTTTGGCTGAGGTGTTTGGAGAGAGCTTGCTGTAGCCTACTCTTGTCCTCTCTCTGATCCCGATTTTTTTCTCTTCCACAAGTGTTAATCTCACGAATACTGCAAGGTAATATGATTCTCAAAGTTTGCTTCCCTAGAAATCTAACACAAAATATAAAATAAAGGAGTTTTTTGGGGGAGGGCAGGCACATACATCTGGAGGCAGGCAGCAGTTTGTCTTCAAAGTTCATTTGATTAAAAGGCTTAAACTTGATTTCTTTCTGTTTTCTCTTCTGCCTTTCAGTGCCAGCTTCATTCCATGGTTGATTACAGTACTTACAATAGTAGAAAAATGGCTGCAAGATTTTCATTTATAACATTTGCACATCACCTCCCCCAGAAGGAGATACCAAATAACATTTCTGTGATTGTTGAACTCATAAGATAGGGAGATTAAAGCACTATCTGCCTTAAATCATTTGCTGCCACTCCAGGAACTTAAACTGATAACTCAGGGACTTAAGTTGAGGTCTCTTTCCTGGTCACTTTGAGTAAGGGAAGTATGAACAAACAAAACCCTGCTTATTATTAGAATGATAGGGTAACTGAGTAGAGAATATTGGATAAATATTATAAACAGCATCTGTGATGTTTTATTAGGGAGAGAAAAGCAACTGAAATAGTCTTCTCTTTTTATATTCAGTGCTTTTCTATATTTTTTCCAATTAGGAATATTCCCCTAAATTGTAGACAAGGGAGCTCATAACTTAAAAAATATTTCTGTAGAATTCTCTTATCTTCGTTCTAAGAATTTTATAGTGTTTCATCACCAATTTTCCAGAGAGTAAAGTGCTTACCCTCCTATATTCTATTTAATCACTTGTTTAGTGGTTTTCTAGTGGACAATCAATTCCTTAAATGGAGAACCATGATCTTAATCATTATTGAATTGAAACCCCAAAGTAAAATAGGATCTGAAAAGAAAAATAAATACTCTCAAATTTGAAATGCAAATATAAACTAATGAGAACCTCAGTTTTCCTGCACACATTCCCAAAAGCTTCCTAATTGCTATGATAGATCTGCAATTCTACTACTCTACTTATGAGTATATGACAAATGCAGGAGAAAATAATTTACTGAGAGGAAGAAAAAGAGGCTACTTTGTTTCACTGGATGGTATATTCCCAGAAAATGGAGAATTGAAGTACATGTAAATATTGACTGTTGAGCGTATGTCTAAATATTTCAGATGTATATTTAAAAATTAGTTAAGAAAAGGCATCCTTTGCTTTATGCTTATTATCCCAGTGCTTGAATTACTGATGAGTTTTTGTCAAAATTATTTTGAGGTAAGCATTTCACAAAAGAACATATGAGAGAGGATCATTGTTTTTTAGGTTTTGAAGTGAATTTGAAGTCAATAAGCAATACAGAAAGTTTAAGCACTGTTTTCATTTGAGAATGATGTATCAGAAGTCTGATTTTGAACATATCAATATAAAATTAAGGGGAAAATGTGAGAGGTTTAAAAAAACACCAGTCTATCACACTTAACATTTCCACTTAGAAATATATTTTGTGAGTAGAATGCTTACTTAAGAAATTTGATTTTATTCAAAGTCATAAGTCTCTTTGGGAACTAATATGTGTCCATCACTTAGTTATTCTCTTCTTTTTATACTTGGAAACATTGCTAAGTGAAAAAGTTACAATATGAAAAATTTTCCCCATTAATTTTAATGAGCAAAAATGATGCTGTACATCTTAACACTAGTTATACAATTTTTATAGATAGAAAAAGGTATCAATTGCATACAAAACCAAGTTTATATAAGTAATAAGCAACAATTTGAATGTCATAAATACAATAGTTGGCATATGACATGCATGTATTGTATTTGCTGAAGCAGGAAACGTAACTAGTCAGCAGCAGCTAAGAGAGGTAAGAGAGTAATCATTTGGAAAACAAATTCTTTTCTTTCATACCTTTTTTCACTCTTTATGAGCTCATTGTAACCTCGCACACAACTTGAACTTTAATATAATAATAAAGAAACTTTGTAACAAAATTAAGGACAAATATGAGAAAACCTGAGGACAAATGAGAAGAGCACACACAGGAAACACACAAATATTTACAGGAGACACCACTTCTTCATCCTTCTTTCTTGGCACATAGATAAGAAAAGAATTGGAAATTCACTCAAAATGAACACTGTTCAATTGTGTTCTACATGATACATGCTGAACAGAAACTATTGTGGCATGGAAATGGATGGGTACTTCTTTTCCTGAAATCTACAGGTCAAAATATCACTTTTACATAGAGTAGCTATTTAATATGTTGTAAGGTGAAAAAATTCACCATTCTGAGAAAAAGAGCCATCAATTAAACTTCTCAAGAGTGATTATGAAAACTAATAAAGTGAAAAAATAATTGTGCAAAATGAATCACCACATGTTTGTTTACTTATATATCCTACTACATTAAAATTTAACACATTAGGAAAAGTATATTTCTCTGATAATCCCCAAATAATTCTATTCTTGTCAAATCCTCATTTTATTAGAATCATCACAAATATGACATTTAATTTTATGTATAGCAGTGTTTCACTCATATACTTAGAATGCAATTAAAAAACAAGATTCGTTGCATGTCTCCAATATTCCAAACATTTCGTTATATGTTATACATAAAATTTAACCATCTTAGCAAAAATATTTAAAGTAACTATGATTTCAATCAGCTTTCAAATATAAGAGTAGATCTATTTTACCTCAAATTTATATGACCCTATATCTTTCCTAAAACTCTAATTTGAAAATACAAGGATCTAAAATGTAGCCTTTCTATAAAAACAAACAAATTAAAAGTCATAAAGCAAATTAAAAGTCATAGGTTTGTAGCATAGATTTTTTAAAAAGTGAAGCAAGGATTCTAATCCATATCTACATCACTGGTAATACAGAAGTGCCACTGAACCACAGCAATCACTTGCAAAGTAGCCAGCATCTGACATCTCACAGTACAGATAATTGGGACTTCAAGTATGATTAAGTTTCTATATAAAAGAAGTACTATTTTATTATACTCAACTGAATGTTTGCAAGGTCATCCACATATTTAAGCATAGCATGATTGTATTTCATTATCCATGAAAATCACAAAGAATTTATTTCCCAACTTTATGTAGTTATCCTTTCCCATTTTAAGACTGCTAGGAATACATCTGCTATTAATACTCACATACAACTAGATAACATTGTGGAGTTCATGTACATATGTTTTCAATACTTTTTACACAAATACTTTATAAGTGCAATGACTTGGTCAGATAGTGAGCATATGTTGAAATGGATTAGAGACTGACAAAATATTTCCAAACAGTCTGTACTATATTGTATTTTAGTTATTTCATTACACATTTCCACTAGTTTCTGTTATTCCATAACTTCAAAACATTGGTTTGAGTAACCATTTTTTTGGAAGTCATTCTAGTGCTAATTCCATGAGGCTTTAGTTTAAAATTTTCTCATAATTAATAAGTTCAAGATTTGAATGATTTAGTTGTCATTTTTATGCCAGTAATTTTTAAGTTTCTATTCAAATATTTTACTCAATGAGAGAATAGTAGTGTCTTTACTTACCACTAAATTGTAAGAGTTATTGATATTTCATAGAAAAAAAGTTTTACCATACATATTTTGAAGAATATTTTCTCCCAGTCTTCTGCTTGCTTTGTAATTTTAATTATGTCATTATAGTTCAGGATTCAAATTAATTCAATTTTAATGACTAATTTTTTCTTTTAAAAAGTACTGCCTGTCTCCACTCCAACTCATAAAGTTACCATATGCTTTTATTTAGATTCCCTATTGTTTATATTTTATATTTAGATATAGTATAACCAAATATTTCTATTTACTAACATTGGTTCTTCATAATACTCTGATCTCTCGTATGTTACAGATGCAAAACACTTTCTTTTTATGTCAGGTATAATTTTGTAAAAATAAATCTGTGTCATTTGCCCACATATTTATAATATCTTGTATTTTTTACCCTTTCAAATAGACATGATATTCCTTTCATAAACATCATTTATTCACGCTGAGAAATGAAGCAAACTCATTAACACTTCATTAAGCAGTCCTGTTTTTAATATATTTTCTCAGGCTTTACTTAAAAGTCTTCCATTTTACTATCATTTCAAAACATAGCCCATCCATTGTATATTTCTATAATTTTGTCCTTGGCCTAAATTGCTGTTCCATTGTCTGTTGACTTACATTGTTTCAAACAAGAAATCAACAATACTTGTTTTCCTTTTTTTCACCTAACAGCATATAGCTGTTTCTCTTACATTTTAGCTGCTTTCATAACTTCTCACTGCTTTATATACTTAAAGTTTGACCATAAGTAAGCTTCTAAACATATTATGGATTAACATACAGAATTATGCTCCATGAAACTATTTTTCATATTTTAACATATCTGGAAGATCTTATTTTCTCTTAGGGGGAAATTACGGTTACTGATTTAGAGGTACTGTGAATATTGTGGCCGTAACATTTTTCGAGTTCCAATTACATTTCTTCCTTTAACATATGTTGAGTTGTGTAGTTTTATTCCTTTGAAGTTTAGATTTAAACTTAAAGTGAATTTAGAGTAGATATGTTGCTAAGATTTGACTTTTCTGGCCAGGGATTTAACTTAGTGGTGTAAATGCCTTCTTGGTAATCGCAAGGTTGTGAGTTTGATCCTCAGTACCAAAATACATACATACATACATACATACATACATACATACATACATACATACAAAAGAGAGAGAAAGATTGTGATTTTTCTATAGAATAAACTGAATACTTGATCAATCTGAAGAGTTTCTGTCTACTCTTGATAATTCGAGCATCAATATCTCCCAGCAATGTATAAAATTAAAAATTTTTAAATTTTCATGTCATAGGCTTATAATAGCTATGATCTGCTAAATCTTACAGTATTTTACAAGACACATGCAGGTATTAGTATCAGACTGATGTTTAAAATGTCATCTTATGGAAATATGGAAGACTTTTCCACGGGTCAATAGTTTCCAGTTTCCCATCTCACAAATTTCAGCACTTGGGCAGCCGCAAACTCTGATTTCTAGAATTTCTATTTAGTTAAGTTCCTGCTTCCTATTTGATACCCATATTCCTGTGACATATTTTGGAAATAATTCCCCTCACTATCTGGAATGTATTGTTATTTCCTGTCATAATGCCTATCAAAACTCAAGAGCCACTGATAATCACTGGCTGAGTAAAGAGAATAAAGTCAGGAGCTGGACTACTACACACTTCTATAATAGAATTTGGAGAGTTTGTATGGGGTATTGAGTAAAAGCAGCACAATTTACTTCATGTATTACATATAATCCAAGTAGTACATCCCTACTTTGAAAAAAAATCAAATCAAGAATTCCAGATTCATATACATAATAGCTATAGAAATTTTAAGACAGTATTATAAACCCAAATTTTCATTTTACAAAGAGTAGAGTAGCATCTACTAGGCATCACAGGATGTGAAGACCGCAGATTTTAAAGAGAGCTGGATATAGCCCACAATGTTGATTTCACCACTTAGTCATAGTGCTGCGTGAGACAACTGAATAACACTGAGGTTAAGCTTCCTTGTCCCCAAGATGTGCCTAACACTGTTAAACTTACAATTTTGAAGAAGAACAACTCTCAAATACTTGCAATTCAGCTGTAGGAAATTTCAAAGTGTTAAAAATTCTATTTCCTTTTCATTTTCTTTGCCCAAAGCTAGATCATAAGTAATTTACAGTCAGCTTTACAATTCAGGACCAGTGTTCTTTCTTTACACACATTGCACTCCATAATGGATCAATATCCATTCCATCTTAAGAACTCTACAAAGGAGGTAACAGATGGGTTATATACTGATTTCATGTGTGCACAGCAAAGAAAAACAGTATTTACCGTGAATTTGCTAAAGAAAGTTGGTTGCAAGGAAAATTTCAAGTACCTACTCCTACATCTAAAAAATACTTTTTGTCTGATTAATGAGAAACTTTTGAAACAATTTAATCTATTCAGGAATGCAAATGTCAGTTTCTATTTTTCAAGCCTGGTTACAGAAGAAGTTCTAAAGCAGTGTAATCTGTTCAGGGATGCTAAGCAAATATGTCAACATTCATTTTGCATTTATGTTTGTAGCAGTCAAAGGAAGAAATGTAGAAATAAACAGAATTTAGCTTTTTAATTTTTTTTTTACTTTTTTTTGTTTTGCTTTGTTTTTGGTTTTGTTTTGTTTCTTTTTGGTACCAGGGATCAAACTCTTGACCCCGCACTTGCCAGGCAGGTGCTTACACTGCTCAGCTAAACTACAGCCCAGAATTTAGCTTTTTGTCTGTTTTTTTTTTTTAAGGACTAAGAGATTTCAGTGCACTTAGCTTTATATGGAGGATACAAAGTCACAACTAAGATAACTGCATTTCAGATTGAAAATTTTAGTAGTTGTACTGAGCAGCTTATAGCTTGGTGTTTGGCCACAAAGTGACCTACAAATTTATAGCTCACTTATGCAAGTATACATTTGGCAAGAAGACATGTATTCTAAGATTTTTCTGTAAGGACAATCTAAAATTTCAAATTTTGAATATAAAATTATGCTTGACATTTAAATTTAACTGACTTACTCTTAACAGTAAATAGTATACAACCTGTGTTGTAGTACTTTTTATTGATACAAGTCAGTTTACTCTTGCGTATTCCAGGTGTTGCGCTTTAAATCCTCAGGTCATATGAAGCACATACATGTACGTGCACACATGCTTACTGCATTTGTACATAATTTTGAAGCTTTTCTTAGGATAAACAAAATATTTTCTCTGCAGACACAGACTAGCCTACAAATGTTATTTTAAATCGGTAAAAACATTCCCAATTGTTAAAATTCATATGTCCCATCATCATTAATTAATTCTGCCAAATCACACTGAAAAGTTCATATGCATTCAACCATGTTGTACAGAGAATTAGTGCTGATGAATGACAGATAAAATGTGATCAGGAACATATCTGTATAATTAATCTGGGATGGGTCAGTGTAAGTGAAAAAATATTCCTTTCATTCTTCCTATAGTTAGCGAACAGGGGTCAGCATCACAGCTGTGATAGATAACATTTCCTCAGCAAGCAGCAAGGTCACACTGTCAAATCTCAATCATGTCAAATCAAGCTGAACAATAGTTCTTAGATCTGAAAATATATGAACACTGTGGACTATTTTCAGTTTTCCTAACAATCAAATAAATACCTGACAAATTTCATTTTCATATGCTAAGTAAGTCACCACATACCTTCAGCAAGTTGTGTTCCTTAAAATTTGTTGCAAGTTTGTAGGTTGTTCAATATTGTGTTGGGATTTTCATTATCATATTAAACTGCATAATGAATCACCTCAAAGAATCCACTGAGTTTGTGATGTGGAATAGTAAACTGTGCAATATATGAGATAAAACATCTCATATTCTATCCTTAGTACTAAGTGAAAATAGCAAGTTGAAGTGCCATGTGTTTATAAAAATGATTTTTTTAATGTGTTGGGAGGGAAATTTAGGTATGTTAAAACTTTCTATGTATTTCCTATTTATTATCTATCACAAACCAAGTAAAATTCAGTACATTGCCAAATGTCTGGATTTTCCATCCCTGAGGTAATTGAAGTGTGCCTCAACTGGCTCACGTGAAGCGTGACATTTGGTATGGTTTAAGAGTTTTCACAAAGCCAGTGTTCAAAACCTCTTGTCATAATGATAACAGACATTGCAATCTCTGCTCAGAGTTTATGCTAAGCAAGTTACCCATCCATTTGCTTAGGCATTCAACAACATACCATCCACTCATTTACCATCTACTCATTCAAACACACATGAGTTTCAAAAGCAAAACACTTAATCATGCATATATTAATTTTTTGATTCAACAAAATTTACAGTGTATGCAAACATGATAAGGGATATCAAAGTAACAAGATAATTTGAAGCCCATATTCCTGCTTCAAAGGATTTTAACACCTAGACAGGACCTCATATATTAAATAATTATTTATGATATGACATATTCGATAAAATAAGATGCTCAGGATGTGGAAAGATTATCTTAGAGACTCATTGAAGAGCATGGTAAGATTTCTTGATGAAAACATGTATAAATTGAAAACTAAAGAAGTGGTTAGACAGAAAAAGTTGAAGAGATGAAGAGACGGGTAGAAAAAAGAAACACAATGTAATATTTCAAATAATTTATAATCATCATACCAATGGAGTTCAGTCTTCTCTACATCTGATATACTATATGAATTATCTTTCTTGATAACTAAAACGAATTAAGACAATATTTTCCACAGATAAGTGAACAACTTCAGGAAGAATATTAAGTTCTGTGTTCCATGTAGGAGACCTCATGCAGAACTCACAAGCACCACCTAAATAAACGTGACACCTACTCTTTATTCTTTAACACTTGTCCTGTATTGAAAGGATGACAGTATGAAGCCATCCTAAAAATTCAGGCCTGGTCTTGTTTTTACACTTATAATTGGTAGTATTTTAAATTTCATCTAAGTCTCGGATTTGGAAATATGTCCTAGCAATCTGAGTGAGAAAGTGTTTTCTGTCATGGTAAAGTTAGGGAGGTTGCTGGAGGGAATCATAAGGATTCTGGAAAAACTAGAAAGGACTCAGGCTGTGACAATACTGTAAACCCAAGGGAATTAGTGGTCAAAAAGAAGTACAGAAAGATAAAACACATCAATATTCACTTGAATTTTTTCTCTAAGCATCATCTGCCTGTTAAACTGTCTACTTTGTCATGGAAACTACTATTTACACATTTAGCTGAAATGAAATAATTTTCAGGAAAAAATTATTTTGTATCATACCAAATAATAGTAAAATAATTTAGGGGAATATCTAAAGTATTAGGTCATGATGACTTAATAGAGATAGGTACATACAATAAAGATATGGTGATAATTTTAGATAAGATTTAGACAACAACATGACCTGGATAGATAGAGGCAACATGATGAGAAGAACCAGGAAAATTTGCTTGTAATTTTGAATCATACTTTGTACTATCTGATTTTAAACAAATCATATACTTTATCTAGTCTCAGTTTTTCTTACTATAAAGTATATCAGTATCAGTTGTTATCTAGAAAAGTTTGATGGAAAATATAGAGATATTTATGATAAAATATGAGTATTTTACAAGTAAAATATATAGTTGTACCTAACATACCTACCTGATAATAAGTATTATCAGTACCTTTTATCTTTGTAATATTCAATATTTACTTATTCTCCACAGAATAACATGAGATTAAGTTTAAGGAAACATTTAAAATTAAACATCTACAAGATTTCTCCCTTCTTCTCTTAAAAGTGTACTCTCTATCTCACACAAACACACATATATGTAACCAAAATATGTAAAGAACAGCTAAGATTCAATAGAATAAGCACAATTGATCTAATTAACTTATGAAATAGTATCAGATCAGGAAGGGAGAAATTCAGGTGGCTAATAAGTGTAAATAATCTGAAGAGCCAAATTAAAACAATAAACACGTATATATTATGTTGGCTAAGACATGGAAATTGAGTTTTGTGCATACTTGGAAATCAATGTAAAAGCATCTTTCAAACCTTAAAAACTGTTTTCTTTTACTTGGCAACTCCAACTGTTGATTGTAACGCAGATATGTTCATGTATTACACAGGTGCAAAGACATTCACACTAACATGTGAACCACTAAATTTCACTAAACCACTAAATTTCATAAGTATAAAGTTTTATACACTATTACTTGCATTACAGTACTATACACTCACAAGGTATATTTTTTGTATAATGTATATATTATACAAAAAATACAATACAATCATGTATTTAATGTATGAGATACATAATAAGCATATGTAATGAATTTTCTCCTTAAAAATTTTAGCTGAACAAATCTTGGAAACTGTCATTCAAGAATATTCATTTAAATTCATACAAATATATACACCCACTCAAGTCCTCAAACTATATATTCTGTTTTCCCATAAAAATAATGTAAAACATGCTGTGGAAAAAATATGCATGAAAATAAATCTAACTACTCTGAAAGAAAATAAATTCTGAAATGGTAGAAGGTGGAAAAGCAATTTAAATAATTACCCTGAAAATTTTTAATGTTAAAAGAAGAATATTAACAAATATTTTCAAAGTTTTAAAAATACATGCTGAATTTTTCTGGAGCTTTGCTGTAATCTTGAGATATAGGCAGTGAGTTGGGAGTTCTAAATCTGAGACCAACTTCAAACATGAATTGTAAATCCAAATTATTCATGAAAGTCACTACATTTGTGGCTCACTTCCCATTTATTTTACAGTATACTTTATTATTATTTTACATTTAAAAGAATATGCAATACATGTGTTACATAAAATAGGTAAATATATCTAAATTTGCAATTACACCCACATTTAGACTCTAAAATCGATTTAGTATTTTTGAATTGGCTAATTCTGGTCATCACTATGAAAGTAGGTTTCTGATCCATAATTGTTTTATTATAATTACAGTTCTTTTTCTCACATCTGTTATTTTTTTTAATTTAAAATTTAGAAAACTGATAACATTTTTACTTTTAATAGATGGAGTTCTCCAGAAATAGTCTGCAGATGAACTTCATTTTGTATGTTAAAAGAGAAAGTGGATTTAAAATATCAGTCAAAATTTAGGGTATTTTCCTATAGAAAAAATGTTTAAGTTTTTTTGTCTTATTCATTTAATTGTATACCTCTTAAAGGCAAGGGATGACTTAATCTTTCAATTTTAGTGTTTATTACATGTTAAGTAACTGAATACTTCAGTAAAGATTTGACAACTAAAATCAAAGCTTAAGTAACCTGGAACTTGGAGCTAAAAATGACGTTGGTATCATATTCATTGTTTACAAAGAGTACTAAATACTGTCTAAAAATTATAGTTAGTAATTCCTGCTGCTTTACTGTCCACTTTCTCATCTCTTCAGTAAAGAATCTTACTACATAGTAGAATTAAGTAAAGTGATTAAATGAGATGGTTCATATATTTAAGATACTGATTCATCTATGTAGTTGGTATTATGTGAAGCAAATATATATGTACCAAAGTTGTTCCCTAGTCTTATAGAGACTCATTGCTATGGAGGACATGGAAATTAAATTTTTTAAAAATAATACAGTTAATTGCAATGGGAAGTTCAGAAAAGATAAATTTCTCAATGGATGGAGGAAACGCCTTGTAAAAATATACAATTTAAGAGTAAGATATGAAACACAAGTTAATCTTCTCAAGAGAATACCAAAGGGATACCTAAAAGAATAAAATGTGTACTAAAGGTATAGCATCATTCAAGTTAAACATTGGGATGGAACCCTGAGAAAATGAAATAGGCTGTGAACGTAAAGGATTCCGAAAAAAATAGGCAAAGTGACAGGAACTAGCTTTAACATAAAATAACGTAAAGGAAACTCCTAGTAGAGCATCAAGCCCATGAATGCACACAAAATAATTTATACAGAGAAGAGCATATGGTGATGGTGGTAATAAAGATAACATTGTTGGAGAAAAAGTTAAATTGCTTTTATGATATATATATATATATATTTGTATATGTTTAGAATTATAATATAGTGAACTCTGACATATCTAGCTACTTACTAATATTCAGATATTTCAATTGTCAACTTGGCAGAAACTGATGAAACTTAGACCAGGGAGGCTAGCCAAGCATCTTCACACTTTTCTTGGCTATGTGTTTATATCTATGGGGGCAAGAAAACTTCACCTAACTTAATTTTGAATTTAATATATACAAAACCCTTTAGACAACAACTAAACATGGTGTCACAAGAGCACTTTTCTGAATATGAGGAGTTACTTGCAAATTAGATACCTTCTGTTGTAAAGAGAAAGGTACAACAAAGTGCTAATTAGCAAAATACTCTCAATTATAAATACATAGAATTGTTATGGCAAATATTTAATCCACTTTTGCTATTTACAAAGGTGTGGATCCTATAATTTGTCATTAGTTTGATCCTATCAGGCAATAGTTAAAATTCATTTACATAAAAATAGTAGAAAAATAGAATCAACTATAACACATTGAATTTAAAGGTGTATGAACTCTCACAAGGTCTTACTAAAACTGGTACTATTGACCACTTTCAGATTTATTACTTTTTTATAACATGGGGGATCTACATCAAGCCCTTTTGCAGGGAGCTCCATCTCCAGACCGTTTATCATCATCATCATCTTCTTATCACTTTAAGATTTTATTTTCAGCCAGGGTCTTGTATGTTAATTAGTTGTCCAGGTTGGGCTCAAACTTTGGATCCTTCTGTAGTCTCAGTGTCCAAGATTGCTGGGACTGCAGTGTGAATCACTATATCCAGTAGCTCACATTCTATTTTCTAGCTCTGAAAATTCCTATTCAAGTGGTATCTAAATATACATAAACATAAATTATCACAAATTAATTGCAATGTCAGTATAGCAATGCTTCAATCGAGTAAGTTGCAAACTGGACAGAACTGTGCAAGATAAAATGCCTAAGATATCACCTTCTTTACCTACATCCACGATTGTAGATCTGCTACCTTAGAACTGCAGTCATCTCTATTTTCAACAACTGTGAATCGGCACGCTAGGCAGCTACCCCAAAACCCGAACCACAGCCTAATAGATCCCAACTTTGCAGCATATATTTACAAAGTTTCTTGGAAAAAAAATGCTTTGCTTTAATCATATGCTGTTTTAAGTTGCAAATTATCAAGCAGGAAAAAATATGTTGGGTTACATATTCACTAACCAGTCCTGCATAGCAAGAAAAATGTTAATTATCTAACAGCATGTTCACATTTTCTACTGGTTGGCAAGTATGAGGTTTTGGCTGCTATCGGTTCTCCACTAGGTATTGGAGTTTTATACATTTGTTATCCACACAGGATTTGCCTTGTCTAGTTGTACTGCCTACGTATTCCACTGTTCCAGGAATCATTTAAGCATATAATAAATTGAGTTTCAATGAGCTGGAACCTCCCGCTTCAGCCGATTTTTCAGCAAATTATTTTTCAGCTGTAGCTTTCAGCAGGAGTTATTTCTCCACTCCTGAAAAGATGACTGCAATGGTCACATATTTTACACGCCAGTTCTAAAATCATTCTAATCGACTAGTTATTATGCATTAAGTCAGTGATGAGCAAATTTAAAAAGAGTTCAAATCACACTATGGATATGGCAAGGATCTTTAATAGACTTCATGGCTTGGCACTAAAGGCCAATGTGACAAAAAACAATGCCAATGTATTTGGGACTTCTCCAAAGAGAACAAAAAAAATGCTATTTCACCATTTATGTACACTTTTATGTATATTGATGTTCCAACAAACATCACTGGAGTATGAAGCAAGTACTGATGTCTGAGGATGAGAGAACCTCAAACTTTGGATCTGACTGAATCGCTCACATCTGTTACCATTTACACTAAAGTTCTCTTGAAGCAAACAGATAGGAAGGACATTCAAATGAACCACAGTGAGATGGAAATTGTGGATCACTGGTTCACCGCATGTAGGATTCTAAATGTACTTGATGTCAGCCTAATTAATTATATATGTGCATACAAAAATATATGTGGATAAATGTTTTTCTATCATCTGGCTATCTCTATAATATTGGGATATATCTAACACAATGTGTAGAAATGCATAACTAAAAATTTAGAGGATACCATTTTTTCTTTGTTTGCAGTATTTGCATCTCCAAGTATCAAAACTTCCTTTGATATTACCCCTTCTTTCTTTTTAGAAATTTTTTTCCCAATTCAATATGGACCCAAAAGGAATGGTAAACAATAATAAAAAAACAAAGACAGGTACAAAGCAAGGTGTTCTGTAATAAGTTCCCAGGCATAATGAGAAAAGTCTGAAGGGAATTTTATGTCAGGGATGGCACTAAAGTAAGTCGCACTCAAGAAACTGCAAATCTAAGAAACTGAAAAACTGACTAGGTGGGAAAATTGGATTTAGGCTAAGGGTGTGTTTTAATATTGGGCGGGGGGGAGTGGAAGAGATAGTAACCAAGTGACTATTTGCAAACTTAATGAGGTAGACCTGACAAAAATCATAAATACTGAAGGACTGAAATTTGATGCTTTGACATTTGTGTGCATTGTAACATGGTCACCACAATCAAGGTAACTACCTATCAATCACCTCACTTCATTAACTGGTTTGTGTACTGTGAGAACTTTCAGGAGCGTCTCTCTTAGCAATTTCAGTTATTTCAAGTATTGTTAACTACAGTCACCATGCTGTGCAGAAGATTCCTGAAACTTACTCATTTGCATAGCTCAAACTTCATAACCTCTGACCAATGTCACCCTCTTCCCTTCAAGTCCCCAGTTGAAACCACCATTCTCATCTTCATGTTTATCTGCTTGACTAATTTAAGATGCCACATGTAAATGAGATGCAATAGTATTTGACTTTCTGAATCTGTTTTATTTTGCTTAGCATGATGTTTCAAGGGACATACAAGCTGTCACAAACAGCTGGGTTCCACCTTATGTTTTAGTTTTGAACAGTATTCTACTATATAGATCAACATTTCTTTATGTATTTGTTATTGATGGATGTTTGGGTTGTTTAGATTACTTGGCTATTAACAATTATACTGCAGTGAACACTGCAGTACCAGTACACCTTTGATAATTCAGAGGTATTTCACTTCCTTTGAATACATACTAAGAAATATGTTAAATGCCTAATTTTGAGGGAGCCTCTATACACTGTACCATAATGCCATTATCAATCAATATATACTCCCCAAAACAGTACACAAGTGTTCTTTCTTCTTCATATCCTTACCAATATGTCTGGTCTTTTGACTTTTGATAAGTTATTCTAATAGGCAGAAGGTAAAATTAAAGTGACGTTTGATTTGCATTTCTCTGATGATTAGTGGTGTTGAAAAGATTTTTATATATCTATTTTTTACCCAGTATAATAGTTTATATCTAGATTTCCCCCCAGGGCCTCTCGCACTCATCAGTGAGGCTTTTGTGAGGTGACTGGACGATGAGTGTGTGATACTCATTAGTTCTTTAGCCCACTGAGGAGTTGTTTACTGCTCAATGTGATGTTGTGAGGAGAAGCTTGGTCTCCGAAGGTGGGTGACAAAGGGTGGACTGGAAAGGCCTCCACCCTCAATCTCTTGGTCTTGTTTTCCAAACCATGAGCAACTTCCTTCTGCCTGCTGCCCTGCCTTGTAGTTAATCGACCATAGATTGAAACTTTTTCCAAACTGTGAACTAAAATAAACCTTTCCTCTTTGCCTTGAGGATATTAGCATCGTGTCTCAGTGATGAGAAGATAACATAGACACTCAGTTTTAAATCCAACCGCTTGTTCTTTTACTACTGAGTTGTACAAATTCCTAAACTTATCAGTTAGATGGTTTGTAAATATTTTTTCTTCTTCCATATTTCCATTGTTCCCCAATATTTTCCTGAGACTCCTGAATGCTTCCTTTCAAGTTCCTTTTTAGCTCTAAAACTGTTGTGTCCATGATTTTATCTTTTGGAAATACAGTCATGGTACTGATTATGCTATTCTTAAGTGTGCAGGCAGAGTTTGAGTACAATCTTTTATTGTTTTATTTTTATTTTATGTTCTTTTCTTTTGCATTTGTTTGCTATTGTTTTACACTGTGCCAGCAAAGCTCTTGCTCCCAAACACCATGCACTAATATCTTTCATAGTTGCTCTCAAAGAGTTTTAATCAGTCTAGTCTACTAAAGAGAGTGACATTAAAACATAACACTTTCCACTAACAAGAAAGCTCTGCACAAATCTCCTCTTTATGTAATCAGAAGAGCTCATACTTAGCCTTTATTTTGTCTTCAATTTAGTTCCTAGATTTTTTTCTTTTGTTTGTTTTAAGGATTTGTTTCTTTTCTTTTTTCTTTTATGCTTGGAGTATCATGTTGACTAACTTTACTGAAGGATCACATCTACTATGTGTTCATACTTTTTATTTGGTCTTTATTGAGTGATTATTGAGATAGTCTACATTATTACGTTGATTTAACCATTTGATTTAACCATTTGAATTCTATCTTACCCATTTCTAAAAGTAACATATTTAATTTAATTGGTACTACAAATGATTTAAATATTTACCTTTGTTTATGGTTCTACTACTCATTTTGCAGCTCATTTTCATGCTTTTCCATTTGCCATGCTTTTCTTAGGGCTCCAATCCTGTCATCACTTAGCATAAGATTAAATATATGAAGAATACTGATAAAATTAAAGACTGAAGTTATTTCTTTCCCAAATATGTTTTTCCTGGAATTTATATATTCATCTGTTTCACAAAATTGAGAACATCATTTCAGTACTTTTATGACCCTGGAGTAAGATCAATACAGATAACTCTATATTTTCCTTTCTTGTAGTCTGTAAACTGACAATGTGGGAGAGACAAACTTTAAACTAGAAGTTAACTTGAATTTCTAGTTTGCCTTACATATTAGGAAATCTGGCCACTTGGTCTCTCTATAATCAAAATACTCTCTCCAAACCTAAATTACATCATTTTAATTGCTACTTAAAAGTTTCCAATAGCACTGCATTACACCTGATGTAAAGTAAAAATTGCACAAGATTGCTAATTCCTACTTTCTAAAGGGTTTTTGTATCCCTATGAACTGACTCCGTTTCTCGTCCTCCCTCATTATTCTTCACACAGTAACTTTCTCAGCACACTCTTGCTACCTGGAGTGGTCCCCCAAAGGCCCATGTGTGAAAGACTAGATCTCATGAGTGCAGCTATTGGAAAGTAACAAAATGCTGAAGAAATGGGCCCACTGGGAGGTCTTAGGTCATGGGGATGTGTCCTCATTGGAGGCTGTGGAGCCCCAGCCTTTCATTTGCTTCTCCTTTACTTCCCAGCCACGATGTCAGTGACTTTGTTAGAACATGTGCTTCTACTATGCCTTGATGTCTCATCATAGGCCCAGAGGCAATGGGACTAAATCATTAGGGACAGTTGCCTTCAAAGCACCAAGCTGAAATAAACCCTTCTGCTTTATAATTTGATTAGATCAAATGTATTTGGTAAAAATGGAAAGTTGACAAATACAACTTTGTATCCTCCATATACAAAGCTAAACTCTATACGGGTCTTACTCTTAGCTTTGCCATGGACCCAGCATGGTCTTTCTCTATGTCTTCTAGTGGAAAGTGATTGAGAGATCTCCTATACTTCACATCACAGTCTAAATCTCACCTCCTCAGAGAAGTTGTTTCTAATCACCCAAAACAACTACAGAATCAGTATCTTTGGAACTCTGTTAAGTCTTTCTGCAGAATCTACACTAATTTTTGAAAGATATAAAATGGTTCTTATTTTTACGTTTCTTTATTTTGTGCTACAGTATAGATTTTTCTTTTTACTGGAGAGAAATGATTGTTTAAAAAGTATGAGCTTTGGAGTCTGACTGCCATGGCTTGAATTCGGACATCAGCATTTCCTAGATTTGTTGCCTTGGGCAAGTCCATTTCCTTCTCTAAGTCTCATTCTCCTCCATACAAATAAAGAACATAAAAGCATCTTTGCCTTCAGATTGTTATGAGAGTAGGACATGATAATATATCAGCCTCACTCATGATTTTCATTTCTATTCATTGATATACACCCGGGAGTTAGTATATAGCCCAAAGCCATATAGCTAAATGCATAGTCATTGCAATAATACAAGAATCAATGTCATATTACTACGAATATTTTTAAATCAAACTTATTTCTTTCGTATTTCCTCCCATCTACTCAGTGGTTTTGCTTTATTGGTCTCCCTCCTTCTCTCTTTGGCACTTTCTCTCTTTTCAAAGAGCTCTCACAGTCCGTGGCACATTAACACACTCAGGATTTTCCTGCCTTAAAATAAAAGTTGTCCTAAGCATCTTCTGTTGGATGTTTTCTTGAAAGAACCATCAAATGTATTTGTATTAATTCATAAACCTTCGCATGATGACATTTGCTCACTGATTTCCTGGGATGACTGATGACGTGCCTACCAGCAAACTTCTTTGGTCTTCCGGCATCTGGTCAAGCTCTACTTCACATCTCACTTCTCAGTTGCTCCTTAGATAAAACATATGCACGAGAGCTTGCTAATCTGAATTAAATTGTGCTTCATACATTAAGAATTTTGAGTCTGTGCTTAATCGAGAGTCTTAATTTGCTCTAATGCAAAATGATGATGAAACTAATATACCTTGAAGTCTCCCTCTTTCAGTTATTTACTCAGCATATGATTCCCAAGACCATGCTGAGCCAGACAGCCCATCCTGTAACACCTGAGATGTTTCAGTGAGTAAAGTAAGTGATAACACAGATGAGGAAACATGGTATTTTAGATAAGGAGTTGCAATTTTCAGTAGGATGTGCTTTCTTTAGAAGATGCTATTCAGCTAAGGATCTTCAGGAGGTAAAACTATTAGTAGGGATCAGTGGGTGGTAATTGGAGCAGGTTCTAGACTGAGACAGCAGCAAGGCTTACATGGAAGAAAGTGAACATGATCTAGATGTACAAAAATCACTGTGACTGCTGTAATGAAACAGAGGAACAAACGTAGAAGAGACCTAAAAAAAAGTAATGCAGGTGGAAAAGGAAGGAGAAGAGATAGGACAGAGAGTTTCTGGCCATCAAAAGCATCTTCATTTTTAAAGTAAATAAAGTGGAATTCATTAGTGTACTTTGCATATGATCAGTCACAGTGCGGTGTTCAGAAGGAAGCAAAAGAACTAGCAGAAAAGCTGCTTAAAAAGTTATAGAATAACTGATGCTAAAGAAAATTATTGTTTAAAATAGCATGAAAACAATGAAGGTAATGCAAATGGATAGAATTCCTACTGTAGTTCAAAGGTGCACTCAATAGACATGATAGATTAGAGAAGTATACAAGGAAGATAAATCAAAAAACCACTGGAAATTTACATGAACAACTGGTAGAAATGTTTACTGTTTGTTATTAGGAGAATGAATTCTAGAGAGATTAATTTGTCAGGGAGATAAGAAACTCAGCTTGTTTTTGGTTAGGTTGTAGATGCCTTTGCTCAGAGTAGACACTGGGTATGTGTTTGTTGGTCCAGAAGGTTTAAAACTGAAAATCGAGTGGTATGAGGCACCGATGTATAAATAATACCTACAATCAAGGAAAAGGATTGGAAACTTGAAGAAAAAGACTGGAATTAATTAGTTAGCAGCTTACACTGAGCATCACTTGGGCAGCACATTTGTTTATGCCCAAGTGCCCTGAACATCACTCAGCAGGTCTCGTTTCAACCTCTCATTTCTTGTATTGAATAAATTTGATAAAATTGCCATGTTTATATTTTCTGTTATGCTATCTTATAAGAATTAATAAAAATGTATTTTTGCTTATCTTGTATTTAAATAACTGGACTGTAAGTGGTTAAAAATAGAGAAGTGAGCCAAAAATTAAGCTCTGGGAGATTTCACTGGTTAAAGGATGAGGAGAAAAGAACCCAGAAAAGATAATGAAGGTAACTAGTGATGTTTTGTTTTGTTTTGTTTTTGTGCAAGGGATCAAACTCATGACCTAGCAGTAGCCAGGCAGGTGCCTATGCCGCTGAGCTAAATCCCAGGCCCTAGTGATGAATCTGAAAGGAAAAAGAGAGACTGAGTATTCCTGAGCACCAATTGCGGATGGGGTTTTAGGAAGATTGGAAGTTAGTTTGCCAAGTGAAGTATTCCAGATGCGGAAAGATAAATAAGGCATCGTTCTCCTTATATGTGAACAACCTATGTGAAATCTAAGTAATGTTCAAAAAGAGTAGAATGATAAAGATAAGATGCTGTTGGTCAATGCACACAAATATCCAGTTTCAAGATCAACAGCTGATGTGTAGTGTGATAAAAATCATTTAAAATACTGCATAATAGTTAAGATTTTCTAATGGGGTAAAACTTATGTGTTCTCACCACTTACACACAGATAGAGACACAATAGAAAACCATATGACTAAATGGATGTTTTGTCTACCTTGAGTGTGGTAACTACTTCATCATGTACATATTTATAAATTCTTCATGCTTTCATCTTAGATTATGTAGCATTATCTGCCCATTGTACTTCAGGAAAGCTTGGAAAAACAGGATGCTTGGTGGATTTTAAGAATAAATTTTGCCCTAAGTATTTAATGATATAAAGACAAAAATAAAAAAATAATCTGGAATAAATCAGTAGATGATTTGAAAAATAAAGATAAAAAACAATTCCAAGGGTAAATCAAAATTTTAGATGGGAAGAAGGAAAACAATAAAATTATAGCATATGAAAATAGTATCTCACATCTTAGTAAGAGGAGTTACAGAAAGTTAAGAAAAATTCAATAGTAAAAAACAAACTCACAGAATTTTTGGAGAAAAGTTTCTAATCTATAAAAGATTTTGTCTCTGACTTAAAAATGGAACAGATTGTCTAGAATAATCAATAAAATTTGCTTAATACATCTCATGAATTTTTTAAAAAAGTTCATAAAATAAAGATATCAACCAATAAACTAAATAAAAATTGTAAACGCACACAAATGAATACAGAGGAATGTGCAGCATATAGAATATTTGACCAACGAACTACCCTGCTGATTTATCACAATGAAGAAGGAACAAAAACACCTTTTCATGATACTTTTCTTCCTACCTGCCCCCATTTTCATCTAGTCTTAACTCTTGTCATATACTAGGTGCTAGTTATGCCCCATGTTTTAAATCTTTAGTGATTGAAAATTGAACATCGTGTTCACACAGCAGCTTCACCAATGCCCTGGCATTAGGAAGTGATCTTTGCTCACATCTCTCCAAAATTCTACAGAAACAGTAAATAGTATATTTTGTCTCCTTACAAGTCTATTAATTCCCACTGAAAGACATACCTAACATTTTTCTAACACTCACTTTGAATACTGATAAATATTAAATGAAAAATAAAGCAAATCTGCAGACATGTATCTGATTAAGGAGTTCCTTAAGTCCTAAACAATTATAAGATGTGGAATAATAGATGATATAAAGCTATCAAGCTACCACCTATTAAGTGCTCTTGATGTTTATGAAGTAGCCCCTTCAAACCTCACACTAAATCACAGACAGGGATCTGTGCTCCTGTCTGCTGAATCCTATGCTCTAAACTCTGAATTACTGCACAATTGTCCTTTCTGGGAAAAAAAAGAAGTTCTACAGTGCAAATACAGAAAGGTTAATTAATACATCTTCCTTCCTTTGCAAGAGATTTGTATAGACAAGGGGTCTGTGAACTTTAGTTGTGTGAGAACAGAAAAGCCGCTATATTCTATTTAATTTTTAGAAAAGAACTGTAGAATCTTTCGCTACGCAAGAGTTTATCTGACAAAACTAATCTTATACTGAGTTTTATGACTTGTTATAAACTTCTGTGTACTAAAGAATGTAATAGAAATGCTGGCAAAGCCCTCTTTGTGAGGGGTGCAGAAGGTACCACTATAACACAGAAGTGATTTCAGGAATGTGGAAATTATGCCTGATTGCAAGCACAAATATTTTGCCATAAATTGAATCTCACACCTCTGTGGGGACATATTTGATTCCACTTAACTCAAGGTCGCCAAAATCTTTAAAATAAGTGGTATTAAACTCTCATCAGTCTATTCAAGTTAAAATTAAAGCAAGGAAAATAAATACAGTAAAATCTCTGTAGTACACTAATACATGAAGTATTTCAAATAAACTTAAATTCAGTTAAAAAAGAAAGCAGAAACAAATCCTTAAAGTCCTAATCTTAAAACAACAAAATAATAGTACTTGGGAAACAAAAATTAAAAAGATTTAATGAATGTTCTATAAAAACACTGCAACTCTGATTAGAACAAATGGTGTTGAAATTTAAACAGTTTATCTATAACCCAAAGAGCCGCTTGCCAAATGTCTTTGGTGAAATTTTAAAATGTCTCTCTTCTAAACTCAGGGACGAAGAGGCCATTAGAAAAGATTTCAAACATGAATTTTGTCTACTGTCACTCTTTTGAGTATTCTTGCTTAGGCTAAAGGATAGTACATTTCTTCCTAAAGTTTTTCCTATGCAGGTTTCTGTCCTTGTCTCTTCCCTCTGAGGCTGCTCCACGGAGTTCAACTCAAAGATACTGCTCTCTCTGCCCAGTCTCACATATGCTTGTGTCTCCAAATTCCACTGTATCCATCAAATACTTAAAGACAACTGTAAATAAATAATTATTAAGAACTAAATAATTAAAGAGAACTATGTTCAAATCTTGTCTTTGCGTACAATTGAGCAAGACTTGGAAAATTATTACTCTATTTATAATGCTTACTTGTTTTGCCAGTTAGATGGTGTCAATAAAACTGACCTGTGTTAACAGAAATTCCTAAGAAAATTCAGTGTTGAAGGCACAGTATCTCCATTTTTGGCATGTGATAGACTTTCATGATCTTTCATCCCCCAAATATCTAAATAATTAAAAAACAAAAGCTTTAAAATAAAACAGAAAGCTTTTATATGATTTGTAGCATGGTACATTTAGGTATGAATACAAGTCTAATTCTAAAGTTTCCTCTGAATTTTGTATTATTTTTAAAAGGGTTGACATGTTCTTCATATATGGGTATACGATGTCTCTGAACCCTGGGCATATTTAATAAGACCTAGGAATAAAAAAAAACTAAAAATTTTCTTTATTACTTTTCAAATGCAGCAGAAACAGTAGGACATACTACATATAAATTCTTGAAAACTGTTATAAGTATAAAGTTTCTTTATTTTCATGTTATTCAATTGTCATGGTCTTTGTGATGGGGGGTCTCACTGTATTGCCCTGGCTGGTATCAAATTTCTGAACTCAAATGTTCCTCTTGCCTCAGCTTTGCAAGTATCTTGTTCTTCGGTTTTAATCCTATGGTTTTACCACAATGTTTGGTACCCAGCAGGTATTATGGAGTTTGCTGACTAAATTAAGAAGTGAATATGCAAAGCAGATCAAGTTGCTGGGTTTTAGCTAGCAGGAGAGAGAAACAGAAAGCTATTGAAAATGTTAAAATAAAAATAGGAAGTTTGAAACGTTTTCCTTTCTTAATGATTAAACTGAAATATGTTGACAATATGCCAGAACTAACATAGGAAAAAGAAACAGAATAATAGAAATAAAAGAGAAATAAAGGAGGAAAATTAAATTAACAGAACACAGACTCAAAGAAAAGGAAGAAAACAGAGCCCAGAAAATAGACAGATTGGTCTCGTTTTCAGAAATCCAATTCTTTCACGGTCAAGGGTGAAAACAGAAGATGATTCCAGAAGCAGATAGGCTCTTTTATTAACTGCAAGTTGAATTTGTTATAGAAAGTCTAATTGCCTGGGATTTGGAGTCTATACACCTTTTTGAATGCTTTTAAAACTAAATAATTAAAAAATACAAACATAATTTAAGTATACACCCTTTGCAAGAGTTTGTACAGTGATACAGTAATTGCTGCTGAACTTTAAATTTCTTCTACTATATGGGAAATATCCTTCTCAACCTTAAATTCAATTGGGGCTCCATATTTCATTACCTATGTGAATTTAGACAATTCGTGGATCAATAGATAAGGTTACCTCATCTGCCAAATGAGGACAAGTATGGTGTCCACCCCACAGGGTATTAGAGATGTTTAAACAAAGAACCTCATGTAAAACACAACTGAATGAAGTTCCATAATGGTTTGAAGTAAACAATCAATGCAAAGATAATCTATATAAATCATTTATCTTTTCTCAATGTATGATCCTAAGTACTACATAGTCTCTTGAAACACAGCAAGAAGACTATTAGTTTACTCTAACCAGATGACAAGTAATTTTTAAGATATCACATTACATTTCTAAGCTCACAACAGACATTACAAAGTGTTATGAAAGTCATTATTTTTCTCCTTGCTCCTCATCGTATTCCTCTTCGTCTTTCTGTTTACTTTTGGTATAGGATCATAAATTCCACATGTAAACTCAATAGAATATCCTCTCCACAGGTGCTTATATCTAAAATACAGAAAATTACATGCATGATAGTTATTCAGCAGAATTTTGCTGTTAAAAATATTGGCATTATTCAACAATTCATATTGCAAGAACACACTAAAATGTGCATACTAAATGTTGCCTCAGACCACTGGGAAACTTGATGACTGTAGCGGAAGCATACGACATAATTCCCTTTCATTGTTGTAACAGAAATTCTGAGCAGAGCTTAACACTAACTCTTGGGCAAAGTCAGCATTCATTTTAACAGTTGAATGATCTACCATTAGAAAAGAAAGATAGATACAAATAGTTCTGGAGTTCTGCTTACACACTGCTAAACTGAGAGAGAGAGAGAGAGAGAGAGAGAGAGAATGAGATTATTTTGATAAACTCTGTCACCAGAAGAAATCTAAAACAATGCTAAAAAAATTGACATCTAGTATTCATAACCAAAAACCTCTTCTTTCAGTTTTTTGCAGTGCCACATACTCAAATGATGCATTATCGCTTGTTAACTCATTTATTCTCATGCTGTTAATCTTGCCTGAAGCATCTCACTTTTCGTAAAGTACTAAAGTGACTTGGGTTGCAACCAAATCTGTGGTAATTATTCAGCTGAATCTGTAAGAAATTGCTTGGATACCTTGGTTTTACAGCAAATATGTCAGAATTCTAAGTATTTACCTTAGAATATTCCTATCTACCATATGTCCATTCATGCACAATTTGAAGGACTAAAAAGATCCATATAAAATTTGAAAAGCTATTCTTTCTTTGCTTTTTTAGTAGAAATTTTGCCAGTATGTACATGTTAATAAGCAAAGCAAAGAAGTGTGATTGATGCTAATAGTAATAAAAATATGGCTTTATTTCCTCTTGAGATAATTAGAAAGATATATTGGAATAAATACTGGATTGAAGAAAACAAATATTTTTCCTGAAGTGCGGACAGAAAATGAAAAACATTCAAAATCAAATTTAAAATAAAGCCACGAAGAGCAAAACAAAAATGAGACAGTTGAAAAAATGATGATAGGCTAAGTAGAGATGGGAAGGGGACCTGAGGAAAATGGGTCAGTGAGGGAGCGGAGAAAAGAGAAAGTAAAAAAGGGTAAGGATGTGACATGTGTGCATACCAATTCTCTATGGTGGATGTGTTTATTATGTACTGAAAACTACATTGTAATAAAAAATGGAAAAATATGAATAATGACATGTGTGAGTGTTTTGCAGGATAGAAATTATATCAAATATCAAAACACTCTGAAAAAGAATCAAGTGGACTATCTCTGGGACAGCCAGGTACTTGGGCATAGAAAAAAATCCTCCTTTTTCCATTTCCCAATTTCACATCTTTTCAAAGGTGTTTTAAGGCTATAACTCATTGGAATTAGGGTTTTACACCTCATTTGACATCTTCTAAGTGAAAGGAAAGAGGATAGCATGGTGTCCACCTTCCTGATTTGATGAAGAAGACCCATTATGCTCAAAGGTGTCAATGCCTGATTCACCTCATCTCTAGTAATTTTAGCAGTACTATTGAAAGTAGGATAGTGAGAGAAAGTGCAAAGGGCAGGGCCTTGCAATCCTGTAGCTCAGATATGAAATTTGAATTATAGAACCTATAGATACAGTAAACAGTGCATCCCTGGGTACAATGCCATGCTAGTTCCTAGTCAGGAGCATCTTACCAAATTAGCTCTATTTTCCATGTGAGCAAAACCTAACAATCATACCACCCTTTCTTAGCTAGTTTCTACCTTTATGTTACAAAAACAGTATTAATAGCAGCTTTCAACAACCAGAAGGCATTTAGAATTACACTTGAGATACAGATAGTGTGTTCTTGAAGATAAAAGCCACATATTTATTACTGATTCTCAGTTGGACTCACAGTAATCCTAGGACCTTGTGGACCGAGCTAGTAGCAAAGTAAGAAAGTTATGGTAATAAGGACTGGAGCGAAAAAAAATCCTCCCCATATAAGAGATTCATGGGTAAAGTTTAATGCATAACATTTGCCCTCAGAAAATACATTTTCAGATTCAATCCAGGCCATTGTTAGTTTCTGAGAGGCTATCATTTGGTAGAGACTACAGCAAAATTTTCTTTAATGCAATATCCCTTAAAGTCAAAGACATCTAACCCTCAGTTACAGATGACCAAATTCAGGACAAGCTGAGAAAGAGAATAACTGAAGAATGAGAAGAAGCAAGTAAGAGTGGCTTGGGGATGTCTCAAGACCTAAGTTGTTAGAGCCCCAACTTAGAATGTTACGGCTCTGAAAGGGACATAAACCTTTGTAGAAGATGATTACATTAAACAGGATGTCAGAGTAGAAGAACAAATCCTATAAACCAGAAAATAGGTATCAAACAAGAAAATTAAAGTGTATGGTCTCCAACAACCTAATCACTTCCAGTTGATTCAGTTTTAAATATTTTTAAATTTTTTTTAATTTAAAGAGAACAGAACAAAATAAATCAGAACAGAATAATGCAAGCAATACAACACTTCACAACAAGACACTGGATATCAACAGTAGCTACCATAATGTCTCTTTTCTTCAAAATAGTTGAGCATACCTTTACATACAATAATATCAAACATAACAAAATAGTATGAAGCCATTCAAGAGAATGAAAGCATTACAGGACTTAAAAACCAAATAGCAGGAAATGAACAATGTCTACTGTACTATCTCATTTTCCTTAAAAAAATTGTTAATATCATCATACATAATTAAATCAAATAAAACACAGCAGGATAGAACCAATCAAAACAGAAGAACAAAAGCATGGTAGCACTTCAAAACAAGATGATAGTAAATCAGCAATGGCTGCCACAATGTCTTGTTTTTTTCAAAATAGGTGTTCATACCATCGCACGTAATAGAATCAAACAAAACAATAAAACCAATCACATGAATGAATAAAAGCATTGTAAGACTTCAAAGCAATATATTAGGAAACCACGATTACCTCAATATATTCAAGATAGCTGCCCTGACTATCTGACAGCATAAAATCTAACAAAACAAGACAGAACAAAACCAAACTTAACAAAATTATGTAAGCAATGTGAGAGTTCAATATAAGACAATAAGAAATTGACAGTAGTTTGTACCTTTCCTTCCCAGTCTTCCCCTTTGCTCTTACATTAACTATTTTGCCTTTGGATCCCTTTAACTCCTTCTGTTTCTCATGCTGGGTTCATGCATATGAGTTTGAACTGTTTTAGCCTTGAATATGATCTCCAGTTGTATCCATTTACCTAGCAGAGCCTTGAGATTTATCTACTTTATAGATAAATATTTATAGATAGATATTTTCACTGCATGAAAATATTGTATTTTTCTTATACATTCTGTGTCTGATGGGCAAGTTAGTCTTGCTTTTTTTCTTGTCTCTTGTCACATGGAACAATTGTTTTCTCTCCTTTGATTTTCAGCCTATGAATTTCTTTTCCAGTTAAATGTGTTTCCTGTATACAGTATATTGATGGATCTTGTTTCTTGATCCACTCTCCCTGTGTTTCTTTTTATTGCTGACCTGAGGCCCTCTGCATTAATGGTTACAATCAGCATACATTGGCTTGTCTCTGCCATGTGATCATCCTGTTGTAGGCCCTCCACTTTTCTCCTTCATTCATCTTGTTTGGTGGTCCTCCTCTGCTGCTGTTCCTGGAACCATGGTCATCTTTATCTCTCTTTAGAATATTCTTTAACACTTTCTGTAGGGTTGGTTTGGTAGTCAGGAATCCCTACAGGTGTTCTTTATCATGGAAGTATCTTATTTTTCCATCAATTTTGAAGGATAGTTTTGCTGCGTAGATCAATCTGGGTTAGAAGTTGTTTCCTTTTAGGATGTTACACACTTCACTCCAAACTCTTCTTGACTTGATGGTTTGCGTTGACAAGTCTGCTGTGATTCTGATGGGTTTTCCTTTATAGGTGATCTGTCTCTTTTCTCTAATAGCTTTTAATATTCTGTTCTTGTGCTGAATTTCTGGGATCTTGATTATCATATGTCTGGGTGTAGATTCACTTTGGTTATGGCTAGTTGGAGTCATATATGCCTCACTTATATGCATGCCAGATCCATTTCCATGTTTGGGATGTTTTACCTATCACTTTTAAATTATGCTTCATTTTTGCATCATGTTGCAGCCATTGAATTGTTATTTTCTGATTCTATGTTATTTTTAAGAGATCTTTCCTTTCATTATCACTAGCTGCAGTCCTGTCTTCAAGGTTTGAAAGTCTATCTTTAGTCTCTTTCAAGCAGTTTTGCCAGGTTTTGATTGAATTTTTAATTTCCTGCATCTCTCTTTGAATTTGTTTCATGCACTGTAATTCCGTTCTACAGTCATTCAAGGTTTCCGTCATTTTCCTGTGCTCCTCTTTATTGTCTCTGTCTTCTTTAGACGTGCTAAACAATTCTTTCAGTACGTTTGTGATTTTTTCTTTTACCCAAGACAGTATTTCTGATTTGACTACTTTACAATCTCATTAAGTTGTTTCCTTATTTCAATTGCTATCCTCTCAGAAATTTCAGGTGTGTAACTTTATGTTCTTCCCAGACTTGTTCTGTGTGGGCTGGAAGTCTGAGTTTGCCTTTTGCTCCTTCATCTTGACATTCTCCTGAGTTCCTCCCAACAAACTGGTGGTGGGGTCCCAGGCACTTCCCACATTGGCTGCCCCTAGGCAGTGTAGCGGGGTGAGACAGGCACCTGCATTCCTCTAATTCCAGATTTACAGGGAGGTAGTAGCGTGTGGAGTGGGCTTCTGAGAGCTATGCAGCTACACTGGGGCTTCACTGATGATCAGGGGTGCATGTTGGTGGGACTGCTTCTCTCAGCCTGTGTGTCTACAATGGGCCTCTCACAGTGATACCCGCCACACAGGGATGTGTTTTTCTGATTCTGCTAGTGGATGATGGCTGTCTGAGGGAACCAACAGCCTCAAATGCGGGCCTACGGATGCACAGGGCTTATCTGGCTGTGTCCCTGCTCCTGCTGGCTGCCTGACGGAAGGAGCCTTCTGCTGGCAGCTCCCTGAAGGTGAAGGTGGATCTTCTGGTTCTCTCTGCCCACACTGGACACCTGGAGGATGTGGCCTTTTGCTTGTGGCACACAATGGGCAGGGGTGAATCTGTCTGTCTCCTTCGGCCCGCGCTGGGCATGTGGAGGAAAGGGCCTTCTGGTGGCAGTGCCCTGCAGGCAGAGGTGGGCCTTCTCCTGGTTCTCTCTTCCTGTGCTGGGCACTCAAGAGGAAAGGGCCTTCCAGTGGTGGCACCCGGTAGTCAGTTTTCAAAATTAAAAGCTTATAAAATCATCACTAAATTTATCAGGTAAATCTCAGAAATTGAATGTGGCAGGAAAATAGTGACCAAATGGTGAGAATTGGGCATAGACTAACAGTAATATTCTACAAACCCAGGGAAGAGATTTAGGGGTAGAATATGGATAAATATGAATCTCCTGTCAGACAGAAACACAAAGAACATTTGTATGAAATAATTCAATTTTGTCTTGTCCTACTCTTAAAATAAGTACATCTTTCTTCTTCAATAGGTTCTACACACAAAAATAATAAATGGTTTTCAAACATTATCATCCTTTTTAATTTTTCCATGTATACACTTCCTCAAACTGGATGTTTAAAATCCAATTTGTATATATTTATTATAAAAAGTTCTAGCAGCTAGAACAAACATGAGGCTATTGCACAGGAGTAAACTACTCGCTCTGAGTATGTTCTATACAAGAAACCAATCAGCAAGTGGGTCATAGGAAATAAAGAAGACAATAAGGCAGAAGTTGTCTTGGTTTCTCATTTTCAAAGTGGAAATTATTTGAAAGACACCAATTAGTAGAAAATACTTTTCCCCGTATAAAAGCAAAATAAGGCTAAATAAAGCCCTTACTTTTTTTTTTAGTGAAGCATTATTCAGTAATTCTAGTCAATTTTCTAATAGGTGAATTAAGATTTTGTTGTCAGAGGCATAAAGAATATTTCTTCAATAAGCAAAATTAAGATTAAAATGTACATCAACTTACTATATATTATGTGTAAATTTGCATTTTATGTGACAATCCATCGGAATATAAGAAAATTGGCATAAAAGGTATACTGGCAGTGAAATTACCTATGACAATACTATAAAGATGGCATTTCTCAAGAAGAGTTATAGATGTTTTCCCAATTCTATATTGACTACAGTGGCTATGAACTCTTGTGCTACTCTAAACTTTCCTTACCTTGGTTTCCTCATCAGAAAATGGAGATAATAATGAAAATGTCATCTCTCATTTAACTGGCACAAGCATTAAATAAAATAATTCAAGCACATGTAGCATGTTCAATTAATCATGTAGTCATTCAGTAATATTTAGCTGTTATTATTAAACCAGGTTTCAGGAGAGACATGGGTTTATCAGAAAGAATGAAAATTAGTGTTAATACAGCTGTGCACTGAGAAAACCAGCATTAACATGCTCATCTGTATTCACCTGCTTGTCAAAGACTTGCTTACTAAATAAAGATAATGGATTTATCAAACCTCTCTAATTAATAAGAACACAGCACCGCTTCCTGTGCTCTTTTATCAGATATATGACATTAGTGGCATTCGTGGCAAAATGACATGACAGTGATATAAAAATTACAAGATTAACAGGCTCTGAATAAATAAAACCTGAAGCAAAATATTCCTGGTGCTAAGAATAGAAGAGCTGTGATGGGAGTAGATATTTCAGAATTGGATGTAGAACAGTAAATCATACAATACTGGCAGAACACAAGAGTTGATGCTTTTTCAAAATAAAACTATGAAATATTGGTAGGGACAGACAGCTCTGCTACTTCATTGTGAATGACACTGTGTCTAATAAAGTAGCTGATTTATTGAAAGCTTTATCATATTCTCAAGTGAGGCATTTTCACCGATTCTTTTTACCTACTACAGAACTTAACGCTGTTGTGCCGAAGAGAGGGTTTTATCTTTACTGACAAAAATCAATTTCTCCTACATGAAGACAGTAGGAAATTTGGGCAGCACTCCTTTGAACACAAAGTTTCCCGTACATGCACTTCCACCAACCCAAGTGTATGCTGAAAAAGTAAATCAATTTTTATAATCAGTGGTTCTAGTTATTTGCGCTCTTTAGAAATATGTTTTTGTTCACTTAATACCATCCTCTTCCCTGCACATACTTGCCTTCTCTAAATCGAAGATACACATTGGTTTCCCCCGAGTTCTCACTGTGCTGGAGTCACTTCTTTAGCTCTCGTAGCTTGCTCATGATGAATAATTCCCTATGTTTTATCTAAGGCTCCCCTCTGCACATTTTCATCTTTGGATTTATTTTCCTTCCCTCCTCTCCACACTCTCATACGAATACATGTCCTTATCATTCAATGCGGTGACTTGGACTGTCCTGCTCAGCCCTCCATTAACCAAATGATGATCCTTTCATAATAAATTAAAAGACATTTCCCTCCATTTTAGTGGGAATCTGATTTTATTTAAAAAATTTACAGAAGGGCACAAAATTTAATTCATAACCTTTTCTTCAAAGAGTATGTACCGAGAAAGTATCTTCAGAATGCCCTGCTTAACTTCTATAAAATAATAGTGTATCAGAACAAGTGAGTGATTTTCTAGTACCTGTGAATCATTACAATATTACAAATTTGACATCAAATAAAGGAATATTAAGGCCATAAATATAGCTCAGCAGCACAATGCCTGCCTAGCAATTATGAGATCGATTCCTGGTAACAACAACAAAAAAGAATATTATACTCCACTCCTGTCAGTCAAGTTTGTATCACTGTGTTAGAATACCAAGATAAACAGTGCAAAGGAGGAAATGTTTGTTTGTCTGAGAGCTTCACAGATTTCAGACCATGGTCCTTGACTCTGCCACTTTTGGCCTGTGCCAAGTTTGTCACTCACTTGGATTTTTACCATTAAGACCCTTAGAAAATGTGTCATAGTGATATCAAATATAAAGACCCATTTCAAATTTGAAATCTGTTCTGTAGTGTCACTTTTAGTCACAACATTAACTCATCCCTAAAATACTTGATAAGCACTCAACACATCTCTTCTTGAAGGTTGTCTCCTATTTGGCCCAGAATGTTCCAGAATTCATGAACATTTTACTGATCACATAGTTTGCTATTCTCCTTTGATTTTCTAACATTTTTCTTCCCTTTAAAGATTTCCCAACTTTTTTTTGTGGTTTTGCTGTTTCATGGTTTATTTTCTGTTTGCCCTCCCACTCTACCCTTGGTAAAAGTTGTACCCATTTAAGCATTTCTGAGCACAGGACCATGAGTAATCTTTAATGAAGTGTGGTTATTGATAATTTTTTGAATGGAAAAAATGTAAAAGGAATCAAAATATTTTACATAGTAACATATTTATCTTCATTAATATAATTTATCATCTGATTATTTTGCTAACCTATTGTGGCATGATGTAAAATCCTGTATTCCTTTAAAAAATTTTTTAACATTTTTGAGAGAAAACAGCATATGAGCAATAAGATATGCCTAAAAATCTAGAATTTAGGAAAGTCAATCAGATTTTTCAAAATTATATCATCTAATATTGTTTAAAAGCTAACTTTCACAAGTATAATAATTAACCAGAAGTTTAAAGACCTCTGTGACTTATAAAATTCTGAAGCAAATTCAAGGAAACCTTTACTGGGCAGGTTTCATTTAAGTTTCTATAGAGGACAATGGTTCTTTCACAAAGATGGCAATTTAAAATGACTCAGGTTCTAAGTTCATGTGCTCTAAACGGACAAATGAGCCCTGAAAATACCTAATAATGAAGCTACACAAAAGCTTTAAATATCCCCTTCTAATAAAAATGTGCTTTTCCTTTTTTAGGGGGGAAATGAGCTTTTTATCTTCTTGACATCTACAGAAAGTCATAGGGTGAGATCACGCGACGTTAACACAAATGGTAAGTTTATATAACATCTCCAAATGCAGTTCCCACTTGTCCAGATGGCTTTCCACATGAATTTTTATAAAGCATTTCTTCAGCTTTGAGTAAATTCAAAACCAGCCAAGTTCCATTTGCTTCAGCCTTATTTCCCAATATTGGGTGAATGATATCACTGTGGTCTCATACCAAAAATATAAAATAATTAGCTATTTTACAGATAGTTTACAGTGAACTTGTATTTCTGTATTTCATTCTAGTATAACAGAGATACAGAGCTCTTCATATTTCCATATAATAGACGTATGTCTTACAAACAAAATCAAATTTATCAGTTGTAGATTTCTTTGCAATAATGCATAAAACTCTTCAGCATATAGAGTCACCCTAAGAAAGTATTATCCAAAATAAAACTTAATTATTTTAGGATAAAACATTACAATTCATCTCCTTTATTCTCTTTTAAATATCACTATTTCTTTTTTTGTTCCAAGTTTAGGATCTTTCTTTGCTAAAATACTAAGTTTATTTTTAAAAATCACCCACTTAATTCACACTAAAGTTTTCTCCTAAGAACATGGACTAGCGAACATTTTGGTATCCAAAGGCACTAGAAGAATCTTTTGAAAGTTATAAACATTCTTCTTGGGAAATATTATAAACACCATGAACACACACACACACACACACACACACACACACTCAGGCACACAGGTGTGCACACTCCTTCAAACACAAACATGTGCACATCATATTGTTTTTAAACATCCTAAGAACCTGGCCAACAAGGTCAATGTAAAATATACACCTACTTTTCACTCATTAAGAATCTCACCTTTATTTCTGTCTCACTTTGGTACATATAGCTGTTTGTAATTTATCTTACTAAAATGTGAAAACCTAAGAGGGGGAGTATCAGAGATAGTTGTGAGCCTGCCACTAAGACAATTTTGAATGTGCTGGCCAGTGAATCAGATGTCCTGAAGCTTGGTAAGTCTCATCATTTTTCTGTTTTTCCTAACATTCCTGATACCTAAGAGTATATAATGATTATTCCTATAGTTCTAATACTCTCTTCTATTCATGTAACACATCTTTTTCACAGGCATAGTCAGAAGGGGACCTGAAACATGAAGTAGACGGCTTCTTATTAGTATATGTCCTCAGGTTAAAGATAATTGTGCTTGTTGTTGACTGAGCTATGACACATCAGCCTAAGGAAAAAAAAAATCCTACCACTGATTTAATGACATACTCCGGCTCTCTCCTGATTAAACTGCTATTTTAAAATTTTCAGACATCTCACTAAAGAAAGATCTATTACTTTTGATGGAATCAAGTAATTTGAAATTGCAATGCACCAAAACTTTTTTATAAAAATATATAAATTTTCAAAAATGGAGATTTTCAATCATATTTTGAGAAGATTGCTTTTCATAAGATGACATGACCCCAGTTCATTTTATTGGAGGAGAACTTAATAAAAGCAACTGGATTTAGCACCCACAGTTTAATGCAGTTCAAAACAGTGACCCATGGAAAGAATATGGGTAACATACATGTAATAATGTGCAGTCTAGAACCATTCTTTACCTAGGTTTAGATTCCAGATCTTTGGTCAGATATTTTATGTTTTCTGTTCCTCATTTTTCATCTGTTAAATGCAAACAGTGCTCTGATACCATCATATGGTATAACTCTTGGTATTAGTTTGTGAGTTAAATTTGCATTCATTCAATTACTTAGGTGTTATGCTAAACACTATTTTAACATACCATGAATCCCACATAAATTGTAGCTATTATTATTGACTTTGACTTTTTTAGCTTCTTTAAACAAAATCATTTCAGATTAGAGGCATTCTTCCTTTATAACTACTGTGGAAGTTATCTGTCCAGGTTGCCCTAACTTGTAAAAAGACAATCTCTCTAATATCAATATCCATAAATCTTAATACTAATGGGCTGCAGCACCATAATTATAGGACTGTTTATTTTGAAATCCTATAAATATGCAAGGCTAGAATATAGATTGCTTCTGTCATCCTGTTCTGTAACAGTTAATCTTAAAATTATCAGTTTTAATGAAACTCCATTCTGCATGAGTGGGTACATATTTTGGTTCTGTGGAGGTCAGACCTCAGCTTCTTTAGCCTTGCAATACAGAATAACACAAGCTACATGAACAGCCTCTACAGGTCTTCGGTCTGAGACTGGCAGTGCATGCTTGATCCTGTTTGCTCTACAACGTCCAGTTTCCTGGGCTGAGTAGTTCACGGAACTTCTGCATTTTTAGTTTGCAGAAGGCCGTGGAGGACTATCTGGCTCTGATCTTGTAAGCCTAATACATTCCCTTGTATTATGTTTATAACTGAATATATTTTTATCACTTCTGTTCCCATAAAAAATCCCAACCAATAAAACGTCTATTACAGTTAAGATCTCTTGTCATTATCATCAACAATAAATTAAAACAAATATAATTTTACTAACATATATGTATTTTAAATTCTTGCTTAGATTATGTAATTAATCATTTTATTTTATATCCAAACTGTCAACAGTTGTGGAGCCTTTATGATTTCTCCCAACTTGAGATGCAATTTCTGATATTTTCATCCATGCTTGGTTAGTTTCTTATTCTCAAATAACTGATAAGTTTGACATGCCCTATTTAAAATTATGCAGGGATTTCCATATTTTCCTAATGCTAAAATATAAAAATGCCATGTCAATCTCTTTCCACAAATAGTGATCTTTCTGTAGAAATTTTTGTCTTTTAATGTTTTAAAATAGTTACTCCAGAAATCCTAACAGAACATTAAAAATGAGGAGACAACTTATAAAAAAAGATTCACACTAGAAGAATAACATAGAGTTCATTTTCTGAAGGTAAATGAGTTGTTGGTGTCCTCCACATAACATAGAATTATTTAACCAAAGACAGAATAAAGGAATTCAACTTTTAGCACTCAAGTCACATTGTACAGAATTGCCTACATAAGAAAAATAAATTCATAAATTAAAAGTTAGAAGAATATATTTTCTCTATAACAATGACACCACTGGAAGTACCTTATTACTTTTGGAAAAATGTCTCTGCATTTTTTTCTGACTTTTTAAGATTTCCTCCAGATAAAATGAAATGTCTGTATAAACACACACATACGCATGCACACACAACTGTTAATTTTGGGATGAAAACTAGTGCAGAATTCCTGGATTGTATGTTTAAAGCACAACTATATGTCTCATTTATTATACAAAACATACTGTACTTTAACAAATAGTAAGATGCTAGATTCAGGGTCACGTGTACCGAGAGGGTTTGGAATATGTATTAGTTTGATCAAATCTGCGAGAAGTTAAAATGAAAAACAGCAAAAAATAGACAGCTTAGCAAATTTAAACTGTTATGCTTTCTTTCTCACTTTTATTGTTTATTCTTGTCATTTGTCTTCATTGTAGCTGACAATGAATGACAATAAATTTGACTTGTCATTATGTACCCTTTCCATAAATTTTTCAATGTTTGCATTTACCAAGTCTTTTATACTGAAACCTATGACAGAAAAAAGTCTCATTTTAACAAATTGTACTTGACAAAATAATACTGCAAACATGAGTGCAACCAAGAATTTATTTTCGGATTCTGGGTTTGGATATTTTTGCTCTTTGGTAGCAGCGAAGTATGTTCAATGTACTCGTATGCATACTGGAGTAACTCACATTCAAAATCTGCTGAGGACAAATTTTTGAATATTATTTAAGGTTATTCAAGAAATTTAATACTTCATTTTGAATAAAAGAATTACAGAGAGTAAAATGTTTGCTTTATACTTTAAAACCATCAACATAAAGTTATCAAATGTTAATGTAGTACTTTAAAAAACAAAACTTGATTGTTAATCTGTCATTTATAGTCACTTTCTTTATAATCTGTTGGAACGCTGTTTGCATTATGAGCTGTAAGCCAACCATATTATTAACTAAATTTCAACTAGATATTTATACATTGGAAGGTTTAAAAGGAGGCACAAATTTTGTGCCTTTAAAAGGATAGTGGTATTTCCCATAATATTTGCAGTGGTTCTCATAATTTCCATGTGCATAGAGTGTACCATCTCTAATATATTTGTCTCTGGCACTGCTATCATTTGAGCAAATATTTTAAATATGTAAAACAAGGATTACAAAGTCAGGCAGGTAAAATGGGTGAATGATGATTCTCACAGGGAAGGGTTAGAGCAAAGGAGGCATTAGGAGTGGCCTGTGCCACGTAAAGGAAGCAACTAGAATACAGCTCAGGCTATGCTTGTGGGAAAGTGGAAATGAAATAGTGGCCCCTCTCACCCACACCTTCAGAGTTTGACGAGAAGCCAGACACTCTCATTTATATGATGTCAGTTTATAAATGTTGTCAACTAATTCATTTGTACAGTCTGCATGAACTAAAACAAACATAAGTGTAGGATAGATTTGTCTAGTGAGTTGCTGCTTGTGGGTTTCTGAAAGCATAACTGAACAGCAATTTGGAAGCACTTCACATCAAGGTATCGTGGTCTGCAGAGGATATGTTCAAAATCATATTTGCAAGTAGGCTAAGGCCAAGTACACACTACTGATCAATGCAACAATATGCACTCAAAACGTAACATGAACTTTTTAACTATGAGTTTAGTCTGATGTTAGTCAATGAGATTGAAAATGTAGGGCCAGGGTTTAGCTCAGCAGCACAAGTGCTGCCTGGCAAGTACAAAGGCCTGAGTTTGATCCTCAGTACAAAAACAAACAAAAAATGTAATTAAAAACCTACCAATGGACAAAAGCCCATACTTTGATGAATTCATTGCTATATTCTGCAAGAAATTTGGAGAACACCTAATTTTACTAATGGTGAAACTCTTTAATCATACTGAAAGGGAAGTAATTTTCCAAAATAATTTCTGGAACCAAACATTACCCTCATACCAAAACCAGAGAAAGATAAAACCAGAAAAGAAAACTACAGACCCCTATCTCTCCAATTAACATAGATCAAAAATCCTTAATAAGATACTGGAAAACAGAATTCAGCAAATTACCAGTAACTTCTTTTTTTTTGAGTACTAGGGATAGAACTCACAACTGCATACTTGCAAAGCAGGCACTTATACCACTGAGCTAAATCCCCAGGCCCTATTCAGCAAATTATCAAGAAGGTTATATATCATGACCATGGAAGATTCATCTCAGTGATGCCAATAAATATAATATACAATATTAGAAGAGCCAAAGACAAAAATTACATGACCATCTCAATAGATACAGAAAAAGCATTTGACAAAGTCCAGTACCCATTCATTATAAAAGTACTACAGAAAAATATAACATATAGTCTTTACTTCAATTTTATAAAAGCCATCTATGACAAAGCAACAGCCAACATCATACTAAACGGTCAAAAACTGTAAGTTTTCCCTCTAAAGTCAAGAACAGGGAAGGATGTCCACTATCACCACTTTGTTCAATGTAGTTCTGAAAACTTTAGCCAGAGCAATTAGATAAGAGAGAGAAATAAAAGGGAAAAGGATAGAAAAGGAAGAAGTTGAACTATCATTATTTGCAAATCATATGATACTTGACAGAGAAGACCCCAAAAACTCCATCAGAAGACTTCTAGATTTAATGACCAAATTCAGTAATGTTGCTGGATACAAAATCAGTATTCAAAAATCAATAGCATTCCTATACACAAACAACAACCCCAGTGAGAGAGAAATTAGAGAAACCACATTCTTCATGATAGCACCCCCAAAAATGACATACTTAGGAATCAATCTAACAAAGGAAGTAAGAGATTTATACACTGAAAATTACAATGTCTCTGAAAAAGAAGATCGATGTATCAGGAAATGAAAAGATACCCTTTGATCATGATTTGCAAGAACTAAAATAGTAAAAATGGATACACCAAAAATTATTGCACAGCTTTAATTCAATCCCAATCAAAATACCATTAACATAATTCATAGATCTAGAAAAAACATTCTTCAATTCAACAAGGGCATCTGTAATAAATACATACTTCGCAGATGAAGAAATACAAATGGCAAATAAATATATGGAAAAAATGTTCAACATCACTGGTCATTTGAGTGATGCAACTTTAAACAATGCTGAGATTCCATCTCCAGAAAAAATGTGTAGTATCAGGAAATCAACCAATGACAAATGCTGGAGGGCCTGTGGGGTAAAAGAAACCTTCTCCATTTTTGGCGGGAGTGTAAACTGGAGCAACCACTGTGGAAATCAATGGTGAAATTCTTCACAAAACCAGGGTTAGAGGTCCCATTTGACCTATCTATTTCATTTCAGGCTATCTTCCTAGAAAAATAAAGACATTTTGTCACAGTGATATATGCACACTCATGTTTGTAACAGCGCAGTTTGTAATACCTAATTTCGGAAACAAAACAAATGCCCATCAACAAAGGGATAGATAAAAAACATGCGTTTTTTTTATATAATGGATTACTACTTGGCCATAAAGAAGGATAAATTTAAGACATTGAAAGATAAATGGAGGCAACTCGAGACCATTTTCCTGAGTGAAATAAATGAGACTCACATATATAAACATTGCATTGTCTCCTTGCTATGAGAAATTTAAATAGCAAATAAGAATCCAAATGCAAAGTAAGTATGTGAAATGGAAAGCAATTGTTCAAAAAGAAAGTAGAACTAGGGTGAGGAAAGGGGGAAAAGAAAGAAAGGAAAAAGGAAAAAATGAGTTTAAAAAAGGATAAAATGGGAACAAAGATTTTTAAACAGGGAGGGAGGAGAGGGAATTGGGAAAAACAGAAAAATCTAAATATATCATGTAGGGGTACAATTTCCCTACGATGCTTAAGATCCCTATTCGTATCTGAAATGTGCCAATAAACAATTAGATTAAAATTTTTTTAAAATGGGTTTAGAAAACATGAAGTCAGCCCTTCGCACGAATAATCCCTAACGACTCTGAGCAGGGTCTGCCTGGAGAACACGATCAAACTGACTACAAAGTCAGTACAAAGAGTACAAAGAAGCTTAGAAGCAGAGGTATTTATTGACACACCTGTCTGAGTTGATTCCTCTTAGAATATTCATTATAGCACATTATCAACACTGAGAAGAGAGGATGAGCATATATTTACCTATCATTTATCATACAATTTATTTTGGGTCTCCTTTTTTACGTATTGCCATGAAATTAAATTTCTATAGATGTTTGTTAGCTTAGAAAAAATTTTACTGAAATATTGAAACTATTTTAATTTTTTTCTAGATTATTTTGAATTTTATAAGAAGTTACATTTGTTAAAACATTTGTTGTACAAAAATCTTTATACTCAGTTATAAACTATGTTTACTTTAATAAGTCGATTTTACTCACAATTTGGGTAATTAACTCACTAGAAATTCTCTGATCCAGCTTTACTTAATTCAATCTGTATACATATATCAGGTGTTCTTTTCTTAATAATAGGAGCACACTTAGTGGTACACTTCTGCTCTTAAATAAATGTTAGTGAAATACAGTAATCTCAAAAATAATTTTAATGTGCAATGTGTTATCATACATGGTTATGACACATAATACTTTTCATGCTTCCCCATTTGATGAAATGATTTAAAGTAAGCATTTATCGTTGAGATTCATTTAAAGATAACTGCAGGTGAGGTGAAGAGCCACCGTAAAATGCACTCTATCGCCTAACTCAGGTCCACTTCCTCAGCCTTCCTCTGTGAGGTTTGCTCCTGTGTGATTCACCACACCAGTGTTCGGAGCAGCCCCAGAGTAGGCAGGGACTCGGCAACATGCTCTGCCCTTTCAGAGAGACTACCAGGGATCCTTCGTCTCAACTTTTGCCAGCGTATCTGCTTTTCCTACAGCAACTGAACTCTAACGTTTGCTCCTTCCAGGTTGCTGGTGTAGGTTTTACACTGGCGTTCTCTACGTTCACTGCATGCCAAGGAACCCAGGAAATTGAATGCAGAGGGCTCCTTCCGCTGGAGCCACAGCACATTAAAACACCGGTATTGATCCAAACGAAAATGGTCTTATATTTTAATGAATATTTTCAAATGTACAAATGATTTCAATAAAGTTATACTGAATTAACATTTAAATGACTTTAATTTAAACTGTTACATTGACTCATTGAATGACCATCGTGGAACAAATGTAATTTAACAGAGTGAAGCTCTTTTTCTATGGGGAACCTGGAAGAACTGTAATTAGAAGGATTAGAATTTATACTTTTCGGAGCAAAAAGTGTACGTGATAATGATGGAATTATTATCTGCAAAGGAAAGAACACAATTCCTTCTTCCAATAGCGTTCTTGTCTCCATGTTCCTGGAAGTGGAGCAGGACAGAAAGACACAGTGCTCTAAGCCGTTACATCTGTCCATCTCTCTATCTAGATCTGTAGTACACAGGGATGTTCACAGGGCAGTACGGCTTCCACTGCTGGGGGTAGCGGATAACTTGTTGCTTTTTAATTGTGTATCATTTTCAAATCACTACTTCTGAAAAGAAAGGAATTTCAAGGAAAATGAAAACATTCATCAATGTCATAACAAAGTCAAATTGTTATAAAAGTTTCTGAATGGCCATTCTTAACTTATTAGCGCATCTCATTGCAGGTAAGCTATAAGTAATTATTATGTGAAGAGCAGTTGGTAGAACATGTAAAAAAAGGAATGTGACTGCCTGAGAAAAAATAAACCCTAACCCAGACTAAATATCCCAAAATCTGTTCAAAATGATTAAATAAAATTACCTTGTTTTGAAAGGAAAAAAATAACTTCCTACCATTGAAAAAATAAATTTTATTCACATATGCAGACCACATCACAAAAAAAGGAGTCTGATATTGAATTGCTCACAGAAATAAGACTTCAGAAAGTGATTGCTTGACTTTCATCTGTTTTGTAGTTGGGCAAATGATTCCGGAGAAGGTGAAATGGTTTTCTGAATTTGAATCCAGATTTTTGATAATTCACCAGACCCCCTGGCAGCTTTTCCATTCCTCGCTCCACTGACTGCTGACTAGGAGAACAGTCACCCATAAGCTTATTACCGTGTTTCACCGTGCTGAAACACTGCTGGCTGTTTCTACCCAGCACCTCCACACTTTTCTGCCATAGGAAACTAAATAAGTAAGTGACTGGCATTCAGAAGAAATCATATTTCTAAAAAAATTAATCAGTGTTGGGTTTTCAAACTAAGAAAATGCTAATCAAGGTCTATTGAAAGTTAAATTCTAAAAAAGTAAATTATTAAGTAGTTTTCTTCTCATAGTATGAACTTTCATGAACTAAATGATTACCATAAATCTATAAGTATTTTTTAAACTTTCATATGTTCTTGAATTAAAAAACAAAACATAAATTGCCAGGCATATAGCTCAGTGGTACAGTCACCTGCCTGGCAAGCGTGAGGTCATGAGTTCAATTCCTGGTACAAAAACGCTAAAAAACAAAAACAAAACAACAACATCTAAAAAAAGCCCCATAAATTTAGGACTGAGATTTCTCAAAATACATTTAGCTTTGATCACATATTATATGATTACTGAAAAGGATAAAACTTATTTGAAATAAAAAATGTATTTAAATATTCTCAATGTTGTGGTAGTGAAATATTTCTTGCACTTGCTAATACAAAGGGAATTATTCTTACATTAATTTATTAAAATATTACCTTTAGTAAAGAAATGTTCAGATGTAAATCTCTACATTTTGAGGTATTTTGATAAGAGAACTACTGACCTAAACCACAGGTCATAGGGTTATCCCCTGTACTGGTTCATTCATTACAAAGCAGTTCTAGAAATAGAGGTAAAAAACAAAACAAAACAAAACAAACAGACAAACAAAAACCTTCTAGAACTTTAACCAAGGGAAACTCTTAGACCTGAGGAGGAAATGTTTAAATCATCTGTGGTGTTATGTTAAAAATAAAAAATTAGTAGAATTGGTCAGGGATTTAGTTGGTGATAAAGCTCTTGTCTAGGACGTGAGTACCAATATTCAGCACCAAACAAATTTTTGAATATATATATAAGTAGACTCAAATATTAGTAGAGCCAATATGGAACACTAGGACAAATCAACATAATATTTTGAGTAATGATTTACGTTGTAAGGGGATTCTAGAGTGTAGTTAGCACAAGCTTTAAAGATCGTGCTACAAGAACAGGATAATCCCTTCAAAAATTCATTGTCTTGAAGGTGACATTGTTACTGCTATGTGGTTTTTTAAATGAAAGATCAAAGTGCATAGGGATGTACAAAACTGCAGCAAATCGTACTAAAGCAGGTATCTGTTAGAGGTAGGAAATTCTAAATATTTTCAGTTCCATGTAAACTTTGTAAGTGGTTACCATCACAAAAGAAAGCTTTTGTAAATGTATGATAAAATTGTAATAAAAAGACAAAATCTATAATCTGCTACATAGAAGCATAGAGTTCACTTCTATTTATCTGAAGCGTACAGTTCATTGTCCACTTAAACCTCAATACAAGAATTATTTAATCTCTCATTAGAATAATAAGTAAATGGGCAAGAGCTCTACAATTTCCATAATGGTTGTGGTAAACTTTCACCTCTTACTTTGAGCAGTCAAATGAATGTTGATTTATTGAAAGGCTCCCTGCCCCCAAATCAATCAGATGTTTTATGAGAGAATTGAAGAATTGAATAAATGTGACCAGAACAACTACTACATGAATTTGAAATCCCACAACAATAGTCAACAACACACACGAGTTCAACGTCAGAAAAATGGCTTAGAAATTTTAAGGATCCACATGCAAAATGGTAATCATGCATTTATCAGTGACGCTGAGTTTCTATGAAGCTAGAGAGCCACAGAATTAAAAACCATAATTAAATTGCCTTTTCAGAATACCAGGAAATTTTCAAAATATTTTATGTATTTTTGAGGACTATGTGAAATTTCTTCTGTTGAGTTTTGAGATATGGTGCCATAACTACTGTACTCATTTTAAGAAAATATACTAAAGAATAAATTTAGAGTAAGCATTCTTATATTATAAAAATGCAATTGAAAAATTTCCTTGAAGTAGAATAATTGTCCAGTCTCAAGTTACAAAAAAATAGGACAAATAATATTTTCTGTTGCAATGCAGATATACTTAGCATAAAAGTTCAAGTTTATTTTTAATTACAGTAGATTGATATTCAATTATGTTAGAAATTACAGTCTAATAAATATATCTCATTGTAATTAAAGTCATGGCTACTTGGATAAGGTTTGTGTACAGATTAATATTATACCATCCATTTCTAAAATGTTTAATGGCCTATCGATATTTTTAAGAAAATAATTATTACATTACATGCAGATTTATAGTACAGCATAAACAAACTCTATTAATATCCATGTAGTGCAGCTCTATCCTGAGGCAATTATCAGTAAGAAATCTGAGAAATGAGAAGAAACCCAAAAGGAGACTAAGAATGGACCCATTGGTCTGTGAGTCTGCTTTTTACTTCAACATTTTGCTGATTAAAATAGTCTTGCAGTGTATTTTGAGTTCTGCTAATAAATGGTACCTCTGTTCATGAACACTTTTTTCTAGGAACATTTGGTTTGCAAGCAGGAGTGTTTGACAAAATTTTATTTTTGTTTGCAAACTCGGCATCTGTGAAAAGCACAACCAAGGACATCTCTCTCACCTGAGAAGGAACGTAGCCATCTTTTCCTGCATCATGGAACAAATTAAGTTTGTGAACCAAGTTACTGTTGTATAATAGCTCCATTCTTTTAGCCTAGGATTGAATCTTAGTGCCTTTTCTTGTTGCTGAGCCAAAATACCCAACACTGAAAATTAAAGAAAGAAAGGTTTCTTTAGTTCACAGTTGGTAGATGTTTCAGTTCATAGTGGGCTGGCTCCAAGATAGGGTAGCATAGCAAAGGGGCAGCGCAAAGCAGGCAAGCAGAAGGCAGCAAGCAGCAAATAACAAATGAAAATAGCCGCATCCTGTGTGCCTTTACATTCCATCTAGGCTATGCACCCTGAGTCTCATCAGGGGACTAATTTAGTAATCACACACCCTTAACTGAGGCATCACACACGATAGAACCAGCCATTTCTAAAAATGCCTCACCTTCACGGCATGAGGTTTGAGGTGAACACCTAGACATAAGCCATAACAGATTGGTTGGGCTATTTGGGTCTTTTGTGTTTCCGTAGAAATTTAAAGATTGCTTTGCTAATTCTGTGAAGAACAACATTGGTATTTTGAATGTGATTGCATTAAATCCTTGGATTGCTTTGGGCAGTACTGGCGGTTTCACAATATTAATTTTTCCAACTCATGAATATGAGATACTTTTCTCTTATTTGTTTCTCTATGAGAAACAAATAGTGTTTTGTATAGATTTTTTTTACTTTATTGATTAAATTGATTTAGTTATTTCATTTATTTACATATTTGCCAATTTATTTTAGTTTTTATAAATGAGAATACTCTATTTCTTTTTATAAGAGTGTAATACTATCATATAAAAGTGCTACTTACTTTTGTATGTTGATTTTGTATTCCCTAACTCTAGTAACTTTGTTTCTTAGTTTCAACAATTTTTCTTGGGAGTCTTCAGGGTTATTTATATAACAGATAATTTACTCTACAAACAAAAACAGTTTGACTTCTTCTTTTCTGACTTGGATGTCCTCTATTTCTCTTCTATGTTTAATTGTCCTGTCTTTATTGTTTATAAATATCAACTCAAGAGGAATAAAGACTTAGACATGAAACATCAAACTATGAAAGTATTAAAGAAAACTTAGGGCAAATGCTGCAAGACAATTTTCTGAGCAATAAATATTTTGTATAGGATCCTGAATGCATAGGCAACACAAGCAAAAGTTGAGAAATACAACTACATGAAACAAAGAGAATTTTACAGCAAAAAGAACAATCAATGAGGCCAAAAAAATGTGCTAGATAAAATATTTGTAAATCATTCACTGACCAGAGAAATAATATCCAGAATACCTGAGTAACAAAAGTGAACAGCAAATAAAAAAAAAGCAGGCTACTGACCTTAATAGACATTTCCTAAATAAGACATCCAAATGGTCTACAATAATATGAATAAAGTGTTTAGTATCATTAGGAAAATTAAAATTGATGGAAATTAGGTGCTGCCTCACCCGTTAAAATGGCTATCATTTAAAAAGAATAGAAAATACTGGTGAGGACTGTTGGTCAGAATGTAAAATAGTACAGTCATTACGCAGAGTAGTATGGAGGTTCCTCAAAAAAACTAGAAATGGAACAATGAAACAATAGAGCAATCTAAATGCTGGTTATACTCAAAACAAGTGAACTCAGGAAGTCAAAGGGACATATGCACCTCTAAATGTATTACAGCCTTACTCAAAATAGCCAAGGTATAAAAATAATCTAAGTGCACATCAATGAATGAATAAAAAACTGTGGTAAATAAACAATGGACTATGACACACTTATGAAAATGCTTGGGATCTTGTCATTGGGACAAGATGTATAAATCCAGAGGACATTGTATGAAGTGAAATAAGTCAGGAGCAGGAAGACAAAATCCCCATGTAATCTTACTCAGAAATTAACAAAACTGAGAACATACACATGCAGAGTAAAACAGTAGCTACCAGAGACTGGGGAAAATAGAGGAGCAGAAAGGAGACAGGAAGTCAACCAATAGACACAATGATACTGTTTGATAGGAGGAATGATTTCTGGGTTTCTATAGCACAGCAAAGTGCATATAATTCACAGTATTGGCCTATACATGTTAAAACATGACTGAAGACTTTGAATATATTCACAGTAAGAAATTAATCAATGTTAAAGTTGATAGAAATACAGGTTTTATTTGTCCCTACAAGGTTTCACCATACAGCTGCCTCAACTAGATGTGTTGCTTGCTAGCCAGTGTTTATGGGGACATGAACCAAAATGTCAGATGGCACCTCATAAATACGTGTGACCATTAGCCACTGCACAATAGTTTTTCATTTAAAAATTAAAAGTCTAACAAGTGAATGGAAGAAAGGTGATTCCACCCATTTCATTAGATCAGATAACAAATAATAAAAAGAGAAAAAGGAAGAATATCCACTAGGAAATTAAAAGTAGAAGACGGTGCTGTCGAAGTGAAGACTTTAAAGAGAATAGAAGATCAGCATAAAATGCTGCTGATAAATAAAATGTAAGTGGGGTTGACTGGATCAGGCTTATGGTGAGGAATGGTGATCCTGATACAATTTTTTCAGAGTTGAATGAAACAAAAATAGTGAGTGTAAGTTCAAAGAGGTAGAAGAGCACTAATTCTTTTAAGAGGTTCTATCATAAAGCAAAAATAAATGCTGTGATATCTAAAAAAGGAAAGCAGCCATGAAAAGATGCAGAAAATAAAAGTATGACTATACGCTCATCAGAAAGATCTGATAATGTGGAAATATATATATTTTTTTCAAAAAGTTAAAGAAATAGTAGCCTTTATAAGTATGTAGTGTTATCAAATTTAAGTAACACTGAGGGACTAGGTGGGGGTGCTGACTCAGGAAAAAGATAAACTAGAAATAAGATGTAGGATTAAATTTGCAGCGTTATATACAAACCAGTTAATAGAGCAATTAAACTGTATCTTTGAAATCATTTTGCCCTATTGGGCAGAATAAATTTATATTTTTCTACAGGAAAATAATTTATAATTATTTAAATTTCTACCAGTTTACATCTCAGTTTGTATAGTTGGAGCTCCAGCCCATGTAAATAGTAAGTATAACAAAGTTACATGCTAGAGTATATTAAATGTATAATTTATTTTTAAATGTACCAAAAACAATTTCAATTAATAGATGGAAGTGAAATTTAATGATGAATCCATATGTGAAAAAACAATTATTGTATATTGTGATTGGAGAATTGTGATTACAGATAGTTATTCCATGCAAATTTCTTTAACTTACAATGTAGTTAATAAATTTCAAAAAAAATCTGGGGTGTCAACTGCAAGGAATATACCACATTGTTTCCATGGTATAAGAAACTGAATTGTAAAGAAGGATAAATATGTATAATAGATATTGGAACACTGGAAGTAAATGTTCACATGTAAATAAGAATAAGGGAGGGGTAGGGGACAGATAAGAAGAGACAAGAAAAAAAAGAAAAGGAAAAATATAAAAAAGGCTTTTGCAGGGCTGGGGATTTAGCTCAGTGGCTTAAGTTCCTGCTTGGCAAGTGTGAGGTCATGAGTTCAATCCCTGGTACCAAAAAAAAAAAAAAAAAAAAAAAAGCTTTTGCTAATCAGAAGGGGAAGAGGAAGAGGGATTAAAGGAAGCAGAGAGAATGGGAAAAAAGATGCAAGGTATATCATGTACCAGTACAAATTCTCCATCATGACTGTGATCATTATGTATATCTAAATGATACCAATAAGTTTTTTAAAACACCCCCCAAAATTGCAAGTAATGTAGGGAAAAGCCAAGGATTACCAGAATCTTAGAATTGGTGGAAGATAGTCTATGTCACTTTCACAAGGTATAAAATTATCTTGCTTTATTTCCAAGTTTGGATGATCTTTCTTAACAGAAGAAAATGGCTCTACAGGACAAAGGGTAGGGTCCTGGATTAACTGTCTAGGTTTGGGTAAGCTATAGCAGTAGGGATCTTGTGCATAAGTAAAAGAGTTTATCTTATCCAGGACCAAAGTTCATTTGAAGTGAGATACGAAAAAGAAGAGTTTTAATTATTTTGAAAGGTCGGAGAGAGTGAGTTGTTTGCAGTGTGTTCAATTGTGCAGGGTAGCAGATAATAACCAAGGTTATTGTTTTTGTCCAGTGAATATGATCTAGGGAAAATGTCTTCATTGTCCAAAAGGAGGAGTCTTCTTGTGTGAGAACATTACTGATAAAAAATTTAAAAAGTATACCTGAATTAAAGCCAAAATTAACATGCCTGAGTGGAGAAATCCATCTTTCCATTTCAGGTATGTAATCATATATTTAGAGTTTCCCTGTTTTGTAAAATTAAGCAGGGGAAGTTGTTCTACTTAAAGACATGCATTTAACAAGATTTTACATTTCATAAACTGCTGATTTTTCTTGCCCATTAATAATGATAGAAGCACATTAATAAGCCTCAGTGAACAAAGCACAAAAAACCAGTTATTGTCCTGGAGATACATTATTTAGCACAAGCATTGAGCTCCCTTAAAGTCACACATATAAACCCTTAAAAAACAGTCCACAAGACTAGAAAATATCCATAATGAATTTCCTACTGGGTTCTCAGAGCGTAGTTCATGAAACTTTGCATTTCAAGTGACTTTCATTTCAAAGCTCTGATTAGCCTTTAATTTAAACCTGAAAAAGTATCACTTGTTGCACATTTACCTAAAAAAAATGAGCCTGTTTCTACATAAATTCCAACTTTCTATTCTAAAATGAATGCATTTAACTGCTTGCTGTTTTTTAAATCACCTCATGTAAATTTAATGACAAAACTAATTATGGTTTTCCACCCAACAGTGTACTTAGACAAATAATTGTATTGGTCTGTCTTTTTTTCTGTTTCTCTGAAAAGTTGTTTTCTTCAAATGAATAATTACCTATAGAATAATTAAATCTAGCTGATATGGTCTATTCATCCTCCTGTACATGGTCACATCAGAGTGTGTCTTCTTGGAAATCTATCTCCGTCATGTTGGATAAGCTTCCTGTACCTCACCCGGCTGGCATCAATCCCTACTCAATTACACAAGAACATAGAACTACATTAAAAGACAAATAAGGTCTAATTTTAATCACTGACAGGCTCTGAGTTCATGTTCTATTGTAGATTAAAAGAACCAATTATTTTTAAAAATAAGGCTGTAATGAAAAGTCTTATGAATACATGGACCACGTGGCTCTACACCATTCCAGCCACATGCCGGAGAATTTTTGAACCGTTTAGGTTGCCACATGCATGGTCCTTGTGTTTCTTCAGAAACAAATTTCTTGAAAATTCTGAGAATTACAGTATTGCAGTCATCTGCACTTTTAACTGTTAACTACTCCAGGAATCACTTGGTGCTGCAATAGTCAAAGTCTCCAGTGGGATTTGGGTGGGGATGCCAGGAGGAGCTTTCTCTAGGAAGGTCTTTGGGGCAGTGGAGAACATCATGTCACAGAGACAAGAAAAGAGGCAGCACATGAAGGTAAAACTTCCCGTTTAGAGGCTTAAGGGCCTCTTGTCAATAGTTATGACTGCACATCTGTGAGTACACTTGAACTCTGAAAGGATCAAGGGCCTCTTGGAATTCCCAAAGACCAACACTACTAAATCTCCCTGTCCTGGAGCACGAAAGTGTGATACTGTAGAGGATGACAGCCTCTTTACAAAGCGGAGTCTTTTAGCCTTTCTAGACACACACAGTGCATCTGCAATATAAGACATACCACTACAAGGACTTTGTCCAGGGAAAATATGAGGCTGTCTAAAGCAAGATAAAATCAGAAGGATTAATCACATGCTTCGGGAGATTTGTGTGATGAGTGTATGGAGAAGCAAGGTCAACACTTAACAACTCAACAACTATATGCATATATTTCTTAAACATATATACAGGAATAAAGTATGAAGGAGTATGTGTACATTATGCATATGCTTATGTGTATGAGGGATACATAAGAAGATCACATGGAGTTATACACACACACACACACACTTCTCCGTAATAGCTTGTGATTTTATTCCTTTTTTTACTTTAATTTTGTAAACTCCTTTTCAAGGAGTGGTAAATGACAGAGAAAAATGTACCCATTTAGGTTATATGATTTGGTAAGTTCACACCAATTAACAGGTCACTATCATTAAGAAAATAAACATCTCCAACATCTCACACTTCCTCAGGTGCCTTGTGATGGCCCTTAATGAACACTCCTCCCTTGCACACCCCATTCTTACACAACTAACAAGCAGGGATTACAGGCTGTACAGATTGCGATAGACTAGAGTGATAACATTTTGGTAAATGCAGCTATGTATTCTGTGGTCTCTTTTTCCTGGTTTTTTATCATTCAGCATAATTGGTCTGAAATTTGCTATAGTTTGGAAGTGGAATGTCTCTCAAAAGCACATGATTTAAAAGTGTGACCCCCAGCGTGGTGTTTTTGGGAGAAGGGGAAACTTTACAAGTTGTGGCCTCATGGGACTAACTTTGGAAGGACGGTGGAATCTACCTTGTCCACTTCTTACTGCTTTCTCCAGTCTGTAAGGTGAGCTGGTACACTTAACTGCCTCACTTTTGCCATAATCCTCTGCAATAATTCAGGCCCAGAGCAACACAGAGAATCAATCATGGACAGAAGCCTCCAAAACCTTGAACCAAAATGCAAATTTTCTCTTCAAGAGTTGACCTCTGTTCTTTATAACAACATGGGGCACTGATAAATACAAGATCAACATCTCTGTTATTATATTATTACATTCATTGATATTGACCCTCATCACCTAGGATTCTGCTGGAGTTCCACTGTAAGACAATTAGTTTATCCATTCATCTACTGAGACACATTCTAGCCTTTTTCATTTTTTCAAATAAATTACAAATATTTGTGTGCAACTGTTATACAGAGACTTGCTTCCATTTGGGAAAAAAGTGGGGCTGCTGCATCATACAAGTGCTCTAGACATAGTTTTTAAGAAATTATTAAATTGCTTGCTAATGTATTTTTACCATTTCCATTTGACCAGTAATATGTGAAACTATTTCCTGCCTCATCTTCTTGCTATCATTGAGTATGGTTGTTCTATGTAAATTTTAGAATTTTGAATAATGCTATGAGGTACATAATTTACATTAGTATAGTAACCAGTGTTGAGCAACACTACTCCCATTAATAGATTTTTTAATGGTGAGGTAAATGTTCAAATATTTGTCTGTTAAAAATTGGTTTGTTTTATACTGTTGAATATTAGGAGAGATTTCTTCATACTTTTGGATACAAACCCAAGTTCATTAATTGTCTGTTAACACTGCTTTCCTTAAAGAACAGACTCAAATATTTTAAGGTTAAATGCATTAAAAAAAAAAATTCTGTAGAAAATGCTTTTCTTGATTTACTAAATAAATCTTTGTCTATATGAAGGTAAGAATTTTTCTTTATTTTCTTCTAAACATTATATATATATTATGTATTATATATAAATATATATTATATGCTATTTATGTATTTATTTATGTATTTATTTATTTATTTTTGGGTACTAGGGATCAAACTCACGACCTTGCACTTACCAGGCAGGTGTTTACAACACTGAGCTAAATCCCTGGCCTTACATTCTATGTTTTTAAATTTATATTTTGAATTTAATTTTTAGGTCATTTATATATATATATATATATATATATATATATATATATATATATATTAGTTTGAATCTAAATTCATTTTTTTGAAAGTGCACATGCAATTGTCCCAAACTGTTTGTTGAGAAAACTATCTTTTCTACACTCAAATTCCTCTGTACATCTGTCCTTATAAATAAGGATCTATTTCTCAACTTTCTACCCTTTTCTACTGAACTTTCTACCCTTTTTTACTGAACTTTCTACCCTTTTCTATTTGTTATTTTTCCACTAACATGGTCTTTATTAATAAAGCTTTCAAATAATGGAATGTGAATCTTTAAATATTGTTCAATTTTTTTCAAAGTATTCTGCCTAGTTTTTCTGTATCTCCATATGAATTTTAGAAAAAGTATGCCAGTTTTCACGAAAAGACTAAAAGATTTTGATTGGGATTTTAATGAATATATTTATTTTTAATAACTATTTTTAAAAATACTTTTTAATAAATTATCATAGTTATTATTGTATTTGCTTACTCTTTAACGTCTCTCAGAAATCCTTGCAAATTTTGACATGTAAGTCTTATCTTTTGTCATATTAGTCCCTATTTCATGATTTTGTTCCACCAAACAGTATTCTAACTACAATTTTCACACAATATTTGCTATTATATAGGAGTACATGTAAATTTATTTTTGGGTTTCTATTGGGTGAATTATTTTACTTATTTAGTTCTAATAGTTTTTATAAGATGTCATAAGACTTTAGGTTTATTTATGAATAAGGCATTTTTATTTCTTTTTTTCAAATTCACATATCTTTTCTTTCTGACTTATGACACTGGCTCAAACTCTGTCTGCAATGTGAAGAAAATAGTATTTTAACATTTTAAGATTGAGTTCTTCTCATTGTTGATGACTTATATGAAAAGCTTTCAGTGATTCATTGTTAAATACTATGTTATCTGTGCCTTTTTCACAATTGCTCTTTATCAGAATGAGAACATGCCCTTACATTTCTTGTTTGCTGAGAGTTTTATTGTTGATTAATAATAACTATTTAAGACTTTTTCTGCATCTAAAGAGCTAAGCATTATTTTTTCTTTTTAAGTTCTTATGACAAATTACATCCTTTTATTTCAGTAGAATGCATTTTTAGAACAGATTTTTAAAAACTACTGTGTGAAGAACCCTCCTATACTTTACATCTAATCTTTACTGTTACTAAAGTACTTTAAATCTGTGTGGTGTGTGTGTTGAAATTAAAGAGTAATACAGATGCATTTACTAACCAAACCCATGATCGATTCAAATTCCCTTAGAAGTTTGATTTCATATCTGTTTTCTATTTCAGGATCCCTTCTGGGGCACCTGTTACATTTAGTTGTGTTATCGAAGACTCTTTCCAGCGCTGACATTTTTTCAGATTTGCCTTGTTTGCAATCAGTTTGACACTTTTAGAGTACTGGTCAGGCATTTCACAGCATGAGCCCCACAGGAATCTTTTTGTACCTGTTCTCATCATTGGATTAGAGCCCCTGATTAGCTTGTGATCACTGATGTAAAGTGCCATTTTCATCACACTGTTTTAATGGTAAGTACTATCCATGTGGTCGGTACTGTAAATACCCACCTTGATTACCTGGAACTGGTATTTGTCAGATTGCTTTACTTTTTCCTTTTTCCTGCTGTGTTCTTTGGAGAGAAGTAAATATATACAGTGCATTTTTAAGGAAAAAGGCAATGATTAACTCAATATTAAACAAAATCAGCACTCCCTCATACCCACTTAATTGGCCATTGTGGATTATGCTTTTGTATGATGTTGATGGCTTTTGCTAACATTTTATGTTTTTTTCATCTTTGTTCATGAGATACTGGCCCATCATTTTCTTTTCTTATAATGATCTTGTTTATGTTTCATGTACAGAAATGCTGATCTTACAGTGTAGGTTGAAAAAATTTCCCTGCTACAAATATTTTCTTCTACTACACTTTGAAAAAGAGTTTACTTATATTTTTTGCACTTAAATGTTTGACAGGATTCCTTAGGGAAGCCATCTGCATCTGTGGTTATCTTTGTGGAAAGGTATATTCTATAGATCCTTAGAAAAAGTAAGTATAGGACTCTTCTTCTCTATATCTATTTGTGTGAGCTTTGCTAATGTGTGTCTTCAAGAAATTTTCCCATTTTATCTAACTTCTAAAAGGTATTATCATTTTCCATTTTATCTAACTTCTAAGATTTATTATCATGACAATATTTATAATTTTCCCTCAGTGGGACATAGCTCAGTGGCACAACACTTGCTTCTCAAGCGCAAGGTCTTGAGTTCAATTTCTGAGATTACAGACAGCTGAGCCAGTTAGAAATATTATAGACAGTCAGACAGCGCTAGGCCCTCAAGGAAGCCAGCACAGAGGACCACATATCTGATGACCTTGGAGGGGACACACACCTCTTGCTGTGGGCCAGATCTCAAAACAGAAGGCAAAACAAATGCAACCACGCCCTTAAGTATAATCCTTAGGGATTAATTCTGGATCACCTTGAGTCACCATTCCAATCCCTAGGGAGGAGTCACTGCTCTCTAAGAATGCCCACTTTCTACATGTCTTGCTTCCCCATTTGTTCCCAATTTAATCAACTTTACCTGGGCAACTAATCTTATTGATTGACCATAGTTCTGTCCCACCTTATGCCCATTTTGCAAATTCCCATTTTCCCCACCTTTGAGCCATCTAATCTCATGATTTTGCTCTATAAAATTGCCTGGAAAAGACAGAGTCCTTGGTAACCCGCTGGGGACCCCTCCTGTCTCTCTTCAGACAGAAACTGTCTTTCTCTCAATAAATATATTCTATTCTTCACCTCCGTTGTTCCTAAAATTCATTCTTTGATTTTAGAGAACACGAGCTCATACCAGACACAGTAGGTCAGGAGTTTCATTCCCTTGTATCACTGATACAAAACAAATTTGTTTTTTTCTTTTTAAAATAAAAAAGTAATAACCACTGTTAATATTTTGGTTTATTTCTCCTAGGTCCACACTTTTAAACATACACACTTACATTAAATTATATCTAAAAATTTCTTTACTCTTTTATTTTATTTTATTTTATTTTTATTTAAAAGAGAATAAAACAAAAGGGGGTAGTAAAGAGCAGATCAGAAGAAGACAACATAGGCAACACAGTACTTTACATTAAGTCAACTGGACATCAACAGTATCTAACGCCATACCTCTAACTCTGCTATAGTTGAGCATAGTTTCAATTACAATAATATCAAACATAACACAATAGTATAAAGCCATGCATATAGTGAAAGAATTCCAGGGCTTTCTGAACCGAATGACAGAAAATGTTCAATGGGTATTATAATATCTCATTTTTGATAAAAAAGAAAAAAATTTGTTTGAACTATCACACATATTCAAATTCCAATGAGACACAATGTGGTAGATAGAACCAAGGGTAATAGAACAAAAAAAAGCATGGTAGGACTTCTAGGAAGGATAATATTCAATCAGCAATAGCTGTCATAATGTTTTCTTCAAAACAGCTGTTCATATCATCACGTATGATATAGTCAAACAAAACAGGATAACACCATTCCAACTGATGATAAAACTTTGAAAGACTTCGAAGCTATGAGATGGGGCCTCATGCTTACCATAAAGTCTTATATACTCTTATCAAATCTCATATTAGGGAGATTATATGGTATTTACCCTTGTGAGTTTGGTTTATTTCACTTAAGAGAATGGTCTCAAGTCATGTCCATTTATTTATAAATATCTCGATGTGACCATTCTTTATAGCTGAGTAGTACTCCATTGTATAAAAATGCCACAACTTTTTTATCCATTCCTCAGTTGATGGGCACTTAGGTTGTTTCCAAGATCTGGCTATTACA